>QAXH01006381.1:34176-70530 GCA_004335635.1 Chloromonas sp. AAM2
TCCTTTGTCTTGCAGTGCCCATGTCGCACGACCCTGCCTGCATTGCTCACTCCTTTGTCTTGCAGTGCCCATGTCGCACGACCCTGCCTGCATTGCTCACTCCTTCGTCTTGCAGTGCCCATGTCGCACAACCCTGCCCCGGGCATCCTCACGGGCTGCATGGGCCCGCTTCACCCCCTGCCAACCGCCACTCGCGAGGGCAGCAAGACCGTGTTCGAGGGCTGGGTGCCCAAGCACTGGTACACAGGGGCGAACACGTGCCCCAGTGGCCTGCCACTTATGGTGAGCAAGCGATCACGTGCTGCGGTTTCTGATGCTGTGGCCTCATATTTACTAGTCTAATATTTGGGACATGATTGTGATGCAGTGAGTCTCATCCTTGTGATGTAGTGACTTCAAGGTCGGTGCACTCCACACCACACTTGCCCTCCAAGGCGCCACCTGGCAAGGTTGCTGAGACCGGCCTGCCATTTGAACGCAATCTGTCTTCTTTATCCAAGCGCCTGTTGTTCTTTCGAGGACTGTCCTGCCATATTGCCACGCGTGCGAGCAGGACCTTGTGAACATCAGCGATTCGTACACACTGAGCGAGTGGCTGCTGGAGCAGAGAGTGCACAACTCCACTCTGCAACCCCCACAGTGAGTGCACACATGATGTGCAAGTGATCATGTACGGCAACCGACGAGGGCCAGCATGCTGCCGGTGAAGCTAGTTTGTACAGTAATGCTGGTAGCTGATGCTTGCACCAGCCTGACTCGCCAACAGTGCTGTTTGTTGAGTTGATTTGTCCTTGACTTGAGGGAAGCACTGGCCTGCAAGTGAAGCTGATGCTTGCTCCAGTCTGACTGAAGATTAGCCGCCAACAAAATGTTCTACGAGTCCTGGATTGCATTGCCCAGACGAGACAGCACACAATGTTGGCTCGTAGACTCTGGATTCATTTGGCCTTGACTTTGAGGACAAACCCCTTGAGCATCTTGTGCGCGTTTACACCCATGTATAGGGCAACTAAGCACAATGTGTCAACAGTTGATTACCTCCAGAATTTTGAATGAATTTTGCCAGAATTTGGAACACTGAAACCCATGCAGGTACGCAGCTGTCATGTGGGCGGACCCTGTAGTCCTGCGTGCTCCCGTGGAGTTCGCCAGAGCGGCACAGAACGGTGCTCGGGCTGTGTCTACCGACCTATCTGGTCTTGGGGTGGAGAGCTCCAATGTAGAGGCCTACCTCAGGCTGATCACAACCGTACCTGGAGGTGTGTACAAGCCCACTGCACGCACATGCATGCGTCATGTGCAGGTCATGCCATATGCAAGTCACGTGGGGTGTGGGCACTGGGGGGCCTGGGGACATGCACATGCGTACCGCACTCGCGTCGCTTCTGGCCCAGTGGACACAAAACAGGACACGCAACACGGGCAACAGAGTTGAAGTTCTGCATTCCGCCAGCATTGATGACTGGTTGGCCACGTCAGCTGTGTGTTGCAGTACAATAGTGTCGCGGCTGCCTGGTCATGTCTTTGTCAGTGGCAAACATAATCCACGCAGCTGCACAGCATGCTACAAGCATCAGCCAGCTCTGGCCTTGTGGTTTAATTCACACCTGTCTTCGGTCTTATGTATATCTTCCTTTCCATCGCACGTCCCCCTGCAGCTCTGGGTGACGCTGCCCAGTACGCCCTGGGCAAGACGGACCCCCAGACAGTCGTATCCACACTCATGCCCTTGATCAAGGCCCTACTCGGCAACAGGTCCAATGGCACCGATACTGGCAACAGTGGTGGTGGTGGTGGTGGTGGTGCGGGCGGTACAGGGCGCCGTTTGTGCACCTACAACCAGGATTCAGCAGGGGCCTCGAGCCAGGGGCAAAGTAGTGGTTACGGAATCATTCCTACGGGCCAAGGCACATCAGGGGCTGGCAGGAAGCTGCTACTGCAGGGCAAAGGCAGTCGGGTCGCTAGCCAGACGTCAATGGAACAGGCCTCACAGCATGACGCGACCAGACAGCTTCTTCAGGCTGGTGAACCTGGGGGTGGTGTTGGTGGGAGAGTGGACACACAGGCGCTGACGGCGGCGCTGGCGGGCTTGCTGGGTCGTGACGGCGGCCTTGCCGCGTCTGGCCCGGAGCTGCAGGCGCAGCTGACTGCTGTGCTGCAGGCTGTGGGTATGGACCCAGCAACCGCTGACAAGGTGTGGAGCCTCATGGGTCAGGTTTGGTTGGTGCATGGACAGGGTTGGGGTTAACGTTGGGGTTGGGGCTAGGGTTAGCGTTCAACACGGGTGGAACAAGGAGGGTGATGACGATTGGAGAGATGGGGCTGGGGTTTGTACAGTGCTTCAGCCAGCTGAAATGAGTGCAGCAGCCGCCAGCTGCATACCTGCTGTAAACTAGATTGTGAAACGGGCAGGGGCCTGCTTTTGTATGTTTGGGACTGGGCTGGGTAGCTGGCGGTGGCCAAGTGTAGCAGCAGCAACCACACATTGCGTGCGTGTCAGCAGTTCTTTTGACTGTAACGTTGAAAACAACGATACTTACAAACTCAAACCCAAGCGCCATGTGCCTGCAGGTGTCAGGGCTGCTGTCCACCCTGGACGACCCTGACTCCAAGGAGCAGTTAGTTCAGTTGGTGGCGGGCGATGACCCGGCAGCGCAGAACAAGCTGTCAGTCCTGCTGGCGCAAGGCCTGCCCAGGGTAAGCAGGGCAGGCTGAAATCTGGTGTCCAGTGCTCTGCACGACATCATGCATGCATGCAATGGCAAAGATGGTCTGTAGTCTCTCGACAGCTCGTTGCTTTTGGACCTCTCGCTCCGCTTACCACCCGCCGTTGTGTACATACTTGGTCCTGCTGCGCCCTCACCCAGCACACCACCTTACCAGCCAACTTCTAATCCATTTGTGATGCATACAAGTGTACCACCCGGCCACATGTGCAGGATCCCCAGCAGCTGCTAGAGCTACTCAGCTTCATCATGGCAGGTCCATTGGGCCCTGGCCTGGAGGGGGGCGGTGGCAGGGGGCAGGCGGGGGACCCGGCAGCGGCTCAGGCCATGCTGGCGCAGCTGGTTCAGCAGGCGCTGGGGCTCCAGGACCAGGCACAGGCGGATGCGCTGGTACAGGCGCTGCTGCCACTGGCTGTGGAGGTCATGACGGTGGGTAGGACAGAGTAGTGGGTGGGTGTGGAATAGGGTCGAGTTACCTTATACCAGGGCAAGCACGAGGCCAAGGCAGCTCACAAATGTGACAATCGACACTACACTCTGTTGCCTTGACTTGTCCAGAACAGCAACTCGTCGGGCTCACTACCCCAGGCTCTACCTGGCCTACCCCTTGATGACTTACCCCTGTTTGCATGCCATTTTACTAGTGTTTATGCCCTATTCCTTATTGCAGGATGCCAATCCCGCAGACCTAGCCGAGTTGGCTGCGGCATACCAGGAGCTCACCAACACGCAGTTCGTCCTGGGCAACCTGGCCAAGCGCCTGAGGCAGCCGCCTGTCACCATCATGTTCAATGCATCAGCCTTCCACTCAATGATGGGTGGGTGTGGGTGGCCACACGGACAGTGCTGGGGCGTGGCAGGGCTCGTGAAAGGCTCGCTTGACAACCTTGGTGTTGGATCTGCAACGCTGTGCTTCTCAAAAGGCCTATGTTATCTCCCATTGCATACCGATCAGTGATGGGTGGGTGGGGCTGGCCACACGGCTAGCGTTGACGTGTGGCGGAGCTCGTGAGTGACTCGACTGACGAAGTGGGCGTTGGATTTGCAACTCTGTGCTTTTTGGAAGTCCTGTGTTATCTTCATTGCATGTCAATCAACCATCTTGTGTGTACCTGTCTGCCTCCGTGCCTGCGTGCATGGCTGCTTGTCTGGGCGCCCATGCAAGTGACTGACATTACAAACATCACAAACCTACCAGGAATGCAACAAACCATGAAGCGTGCCTGTGTTGACAACACTGCCAACAAAGTGACAAACTGTAGCAAGAAAGGAATAGGATCACTTCTGCAGAGATCACATGCCGGAGGGCCTGTGTACGTGTTCTACGACTTTGCCCAAGGAGTGACAAGCTATTGGTTGTCTGTCCAATCTCCCTCCCATGTTGATCTCCCATGTTCTGGTCCATTGCATGCCAAGCAAATGTCTGATGTGTGTGTACATGCGGCGTCAACAAACACCGCTATCAAGATAGTGGCAGAAGTGGTAGATGTGGTAGAAGACTGGAAGCGAGATTGGCCATGGATGTGACGCGTGTGATGCCTCCCTCCCCCTTACAGGTGCCTTCACTGACCTCCAGCAGGCGCTGCTCAACATCGCCCCACAGGCCGCAGCGGCCAGGGCGGCAGAGATGCAGGCAGCAGGGCCAGAGCGGGTCTACGACTGGCAAGGAAACGCGTTCAGCCAGGGCATCAGCACAAACGACAGGTGCGGTTGAGCATTTATGTCATTCCAATTTCTTTGATGACCGCCATTTGATGACTTTGGAAGCTGCTGCACATCGTTTAATCTAATCAAGTTGCAGACACATCCATTAGGCGTGTTGCGTGCGTTAACACGGGCGCTCAAAGATGACCAACCGTGTTGGCAAACCTCGCAGTCAGCCCTGATGTACATGCTCTCCAGAACAGTCGCGTGCTGCCAACCACGTCCTGCTGGATGGTGTGAAGGAAGGAGGCTGTGAAGCTCAGTGCTAGCCGCCCTATGGCCAGGAGCAAACATCTTACCTTTAATGTAACCACCAACCAGACAGCCAACAACAGATGCACGTTTTGCCTTCACGTCATCCTCTGACTTCTTTTCACCATGATGAATTCCCGAACCACCTGTGCGCGGGATAGGCCAGCTGACTTGTCTGTCGGTGATTGCTTTGCGCAAGCGCTTGTTACAGAGGGCCTGAGGCCCATCATAGGAAGAAGTGCGCTCCATGTGAAACACAATACGCACATGTGCTCTGCAGGACACTGCGTGTGACCAACCACCCGCTGCCGCTGACTGAGAGAGAGACGCTGGCCATCGACACCTTCCTGTCCATCCTGGCAGCCATCCTGTGCATGGTGCCCTTCTGCTATCTGGCGGGTGAGCAGGGAAAGGGGTATACACAAGCGGATGCACGGAGCAGATGAGATTGCAGTGTGGAGCATGACCTCACAACTGGAGCAAGGAGCTGAGCACAGGCTTGAGCAGGCAGGCAGCTTGAGTCTCCAAGTTTCCGAATAAGCGGACATTCTCAGTTGTCATTTATCAGTTGTCACTGCGATTCTTCACCTTCCTGTCATATCATAATGATGCCAGGGCTGCAGCCATGCCCAGGTGTGGAGTCAACTCGGGTCAGGATTCAGCCGTCAGCCTGTGCCACTGGTTGAGGCTGACCAGCAGGCATGGGTCCTCACCCTCCCTTTGCCCCTCTTGGTGCCCTGCATGCGACTCCCTACACACATACACGCTCACGGCCACATTGGCTGATCTGCAGTACCGTGACTTGAACTAATGATAATGATAATATTGATGACACACACTCAATCGCAGGTGCCTACACTGTGAACCCGGTCACGGAGGCGTCCTCGGGCGCGCGGGCGCTGCAGATCTCCTCGGGCTGCCCCCGGGCTGTCTACTGGGCGGGCAGCATGGCCTGGGACCTGACCATGCACCTGGCTGTGTCAGTCGTGTCGCTGGCCACCTTCGCAGCCTTTGGAGACGTAGGTGGAGAAAGATGCATGCAGGAATTGTTTCTTTGTAGAAATTCTGTTGATGATTATGGTGACTTTGGCGTTTATTTCAGTCCTATACTGCCCTGTTCTGTTTAGGACTGTTGGGATTGCTGACGCAGGTTCATGCCTGCATGAGCTGTAATTTCATGACCTATACACGTGCATTGCTTGCCATGCCAATCACGGTCACACACAAGCTCACATGATGAGTGAGTTGTTATCCTGCCGTTAACCTACGACCTGTTGATGTGCATTGCTCGCCAGGTTGTTCACAGTCACAGTTATGATTGCACGAGTTTAGTGTGTTCCGCGCACACCTGCTGCTCACACAGGCTGCCACTACGGGCGCGTTTGACCAGGCGCTGGGCACCCTGCTGCTCCTGCTAGGGTTTGGCGTGGGCTGTGTGCCCCTCTCCTACTGCATGTCGCTAGGTTTCAACAGCCCAAGCAGCGCACAGGTGGGGCACATGCCAGTCCGTTTCATGCCCAACCGCAGACCTGCTACACGCCCATGTGACAGCAGGCAACAGGCGTGTGCGCCGCTGGCCCGTGCAGCAGACCCTCCCATACCATCTACTTGATTGCACCTGCTGCCAGTCGCTGTCCAGGTTTCCCTGGAATGAATGCTCTTTTAGCCAGTTTGGGTCGGACTGAGAGCAGCCTGTTCAATGCAGACTTGCTTGGTTGTTCACTTCCAACTGCCTGGCCAGGCCCCACCACTCCCTTGCCTGGGCAGGTGTCCATATCCGCGCTGAACTTCCTGCTAGGGTTCATGTTCGTGGTGGCCAGCCAGACCATGCAGGGCATCCCCGACTGCCAGCAGTTCCAGCGCATAGCAGTGCACTTCTGCAGGCTCCTGCCGCCATTCAACCTGGGTGCGTGCGGAGAGGGCACTAAACGGGGCCTACCCGACACTGCATCAAAGAGCAGAGGGGTACTGACCCAAGACCAAAGTTTCATATGAAGGCTTTCAGTTGCATTGAACAGTCAATAATTGGATAGTACAGAAGGTTGTAGGTTGCAAAGAAGCAGAGGGTGCTGTGAACATCACTGTAAACCATTTGCTTTAAAGGGCCAGCAGTTGGCATTAACACCAGAAATATCCTCTGATCAAAGGATGCCAGTCAACTATTCCAAAGTGGTTGTTTTTGCTTGCGCTGCTGTGGTGATGAGCCCAGCCATATCCATACCCGTTGCAGCAAGTGATAATCGACAAGTTCAAGGTCACCATTTTTGCTTGCCCCGCTGTGTGTGTGTCAGGCGAGGGCCTTATTGCCCTGAGCGAGTACCGGCTGTACGCAATGCTCGCCAAGGACCTGGAGCCTGCCCGGGATCCCAACAGGCAGAACCTCGACTCAATCGTGCCACAGGACGCAATACCGGAGCGTGAGTGAAACATCGGGCGGTATGCCTCCACTTACCCCCGAGCTAAACTCCAACCCATGCCCCCTGGGTGGGCTGACAGCGCCCCTTGGGTTGGTTCACACCAAGCATCTTGTACAGGCAATGACATGGCTGGGATCATCGCAATTACCACCCTCTCCTCCCCTCAACACACCCCTTACACATGCAGTGCCTTCATGTCATGCATACATACGCACGCACGCACGCACAAGCTCGCACGCATCCCTTCACACGTGTGCGCATGCCACTGAACCTATCATGCCGCATGGATGCAGGCAACGTGCCCCACTCGCCGTTTGCCTGGCGCATCCTGGGGCGCAGCCTCACCGCCATGTACGGGAGCGCCGTGCTCTACTTCCTCATGCTGGTTGCCGTGGACTCCTACCGCAGTGACCCGTACCTCAGGACTAACATGCTCAGGGCCGTGCAGCGGGTGTGGCTCAGGGCCAGAGTGGCTGTGAGCCGGGTGGTGTTCCGGGGCCGCCGGTATGCACCCCTGGCGGCTGCGCCTCCTGTCGCTAACGCCGATGGTGCTGCAGGTGCGTGTGTACGTGTTGTGTAAGGTGTGTGCATGTGTGTCATCTTGTACTGGGCGCTGGCTTCCGGCACGCTAAGGGGGGTTAGGTTGTGTCATGCATGTTGCAAGGGGTTGCTGAGTGGGCTCAGCAATCAGGGTATGCTCTGAGCAGCCCTGCCCTCACTCAGTCCACCCAGTCATGCGAGCGAATTGGAGCACGCAAATCTGAGTCAAATACCCGGATGTGATGCGAGACAGCCATGGGCAGGCGGTGGGTGAGCTCGTGAGGTTACTGTGCGTGTGTGTGTGCATGCTACAACATTTGCATCCTGGTCGCGCATACGGGTGTGGGTAAGCAAGGCGTTGTCACTTGCTAGTCGGTCCCTGTCCCGCAAGGACGGTGGCATGCAGGGGTTTAAACTCACCCGGTGGTGTGCATGGTCCGCCCTGCCTCAGCCCTGCGCCAGGGAAATAATCCCGGTGCCGGGCCCGTGCTTGTGCCAGTAATGCTCTGCCCGGCCCTGTGCGTGCATGTGTGTGTTTGCAGGGGCTGGTGATAGTGGTCTGGAGCTGCAGGCAGGCAAGGGCTCTGGCTGGGACGCAGAACAAGGCAACGTGGACTCAGTGCCTGAGGAGGAGCAACCCTTGGCTCGAGAAAACGGAGAAACGGTTCCGCCTGTTGAGTCGGTTGGAGCGGTTGATGAGGACGAGGATGTGGCTAACGAGAGGCTCCGAGTGCAGGGCCCGCAGGAGGCCTTTGCACTCAGCATACAGAACCTGAGAAAGGTCAGAACAATACTCATCATCATTACAAGCTTTGTGGTTCAACCCACGGTACCTTAGGACCAACCAGCTAGGCGCTCAGCAGCAGCCAACATCCCCATCCTAAGCAAAGCATGGGCATGTTGCCCCCAAAAAACATGCATATGCAAGGTTTAAGGTTCTCTGGAAGGTCTGTTTCTGAGCCAGAAAAGAAGAAAAGAAAAGGGAAAAGAACAATACTGAGTCCCTGCACAGTTTCTGTGCTGCCTGAGCCTTGTGCGTACCCAGTTGCAGGAAGGATTGACAACACAGAGAGTCCTGTTCCTATTGTTGCTAGGCCAGCATCGCACAGTCGTGTGTGCAGCCACCCTTCCCCTGTCTGCCGTATCCTACTTCATCTTGCCTTCGACAGCAGTGCTCACCCGCCACCCGTCCTTCCCTGTTCCTTTCACCCGTATCCTTGTCTCACGCAGTTGGCATTTTCTGTGACCTGCTTTGTGTCCTCTGCGTGCCAGCTGGTCTTGACATTTCTGTACTCTTTTCTGGTCTCTGTACTCCTGTGGTCCCACCTTTCTGTAGTCCTATCTTGCCCTCTTATCCCAACCTTCTGTAGTCCTATCTTGCCCTCTTATCCCAACCTTCTGTAGTCCTAACTTGCGCTCGTATCCCAACCTGGACGTGTTGTGTTCTCTTTGCCTCAGGTGTACCCCACCCGCCCGCCCAAGGTGGCAGTGCAGGGCCTGTGTCTGGCCGTGGAGCCGGGGCAGCGGCTGGGCTTCTTGGGGGCAAACGGAGCAGGTGAGCCCGGGCCGGGCACCAGGTGGTCTACAGGACACGACACTGAAATCACATACGGTCAGCATCATCCAGAGCAGTTCTACCCAGACATGGGATGGTCTGGCATTTCGCCTGAACAATGTATTTTCTGACGCCCTTGTGTAAGGGGCGCTGTTCTTAGCTGTTCTCCGTTACAATGCCGGCCCCCGTCACCTCCGCATGCGTCCGCCCCGTGATTGAGCTTACTTGCCTCATTGCTGCACCCCCCCCACATGTTTCAGGCAAGAGCAGTACGCTGCGGGTACTGAGCGGACAGTCCGCGCCCACAGCCGGGGACGCCCTGGTCAACGGGCTCAGTGTGATCAGCGCGGCGGGGGCGGCGGCCTCGCACCAGCGGCTGGTTGGGGACTGCCCTGGTTGGGTACTGCCCACAGGTAAGGGGGGTGGGGGGCAACCGGTTGATGCTCAGCCATGTGGAGTGGTGAGGAGTGTGATTGGTGAGGAGTGAATTGCAGGAGCGCCAGCGTGCATCTGGTGAGTGTGGGCGGGGCAGGCTGCGCAAAGGAGGTGGGGAAAGGCAAGCGGTGCGAAGAATGGGACATGGGGAGAAATGAGAGTCCAGGAAGAGTAGAACTCGAGAGAGAATGGGACTCCAGGAGCGAAACAGGGCCGGCAGTGCCAGGGGGTGGCGAGCGGTAGGAGGTGGTGGTGGGTGATGACCCGGACGTGATGAGCGTATTGCAAGGATGCTATGGGGAGCCTTGGGCATTGGGCCGGGCAAGCGGCACAGAGAAGGGGTTAAGTGAGTGGGGAGGAGTGAGGGGTGATGCTGGGGGCAGTGGCTGGACCGATTGTCTCCCACCCGGCATCAAAGTACCCGTACTGACACTGCCCAGCGCACAACTGAATTGTAAGCGTGATGGGTAACAAGTGTCTTATGCTTGTTATATTCTATATTCTACTGGTATGTGTGTGTGTTGGCTGCTGTAGGTTGATCCGCTGCTCGAGCTGCTGACAGCGCACGAACACGTGGTGCTGTACGCCAACCTCAAGGGGGTGGAGCAAGAAAACGTGCAGAAGCAGGCGGAGGCACTGCTGGTAGGCGGGCAAGAGAAGGACACTGCGGGGCAAGACGGGAAAAAAGGGAAACGATGGTGCAGCTGGACCGAACGCGGCAAAAGCAGTGAACACACGCTCCGTTCTACAGCGTGTAAAACGTTACGCCCACACATATGGCGGGCTTCCTATTCCGTGTGCAGGTGCGAGTCGGCCTCCCCCGTCACATGTGGCACCGGGGCAGCGGGACACTCAGTGGCGGCAACAAGCGGAAAGTGGCGCTGGCCATTGCTCTGGTCGGGCAACCGGCTCTGGTGCTGCTGGATGAGCCATCATCAGGTGAAGAGGGGGCAGGCAGTGCAGTGGGGGAAGGCGAATCAACAGCAGAGGGGTCAACGTAGGGGTCAAGGGGTAAAGACCAGGGGGTTGAAGCAGACGGACAGAACAAGTGGGACCTTTGTCAAAGTCGGGAATTAAGGATGTAAGGATGTCAGGCAACACACAAGCGAAATGGTGGTTGGCAACTGTCCGGAATGACCACTGAGGCATCTGAGCAGTGCCGCTGTAGTTGCTGTCCCGGCTGGAGAGGTTACAATGAGGGAGGTGGAGGGACAAGTGGAAGCAGTGCCTTAGAGGTCTTCTGCTGGACTGCAGGGAGTGAGCAGTCAGGCAGATGAACAGTGCCATAGTCGCCATGCTGGTTGCATTGCCCAGTCGTATGGCATGCCACGCTATGGGATGAATTAATCAAGTCTCAGAAGTGCATGGCAAACAAGCAGGGGATGAGCTCTCTGTGCATGCAGGCATGGACCCAGGCGCCCGCCGCATGATGTGGGATGCCATTCTGCGCGCCACGCAGCCACCCAGCCACGCCCCTGACAAGAACCACACAAGCAGCAGCGGCCCAGCAGTTCATAACAGGCACGCACGTGATGATGATGAGGGTGCTGCCCTGCTGGTGCCAGGCGGGGGCAATGGCGGGGCGGGGAGTGCAGGGGAGGATGAGGCGGGCGCAGGGCCGGCTGCGGCGCTCCTGCTTACCACGCATTATCTTGAGGAGGCAGAGGCGCTGTGTGAGAGAGTGGGAATCATGAGCAAGGTGTGTGGCTAGTGTGTATGCATGACTAGTGTGGATGATAGAGAAGTGCGACAAGAGATGGCAGGAAGTTTGGTGTAGGTGTTCGTGTTGATAATGTCACATGGCCTTCAGTCAGAGGAGCACTAGTCAGCAGGCGCAGGAGCGAGAGGTGAAGCAATGCGGGGCTAGCCCATGCGTGTGCACGATGTTAAGGTAGAGGAGTAGGATAACAGATGGTAGACACGCCACCATTCCATCAGCAGGTTCCCAAACCTGATTTGTGAGCCTATGTCTAATAGCAACTGAGGATGGACGGGCTGTCCTCACTATGCTTGGGATGGATGCGCATATGGCATTATTGCCCTCGGCCATTTTTTCATGGTTTTAATCTATTTTTTCATTTGATTTTGCGCTTACTGTGTTTTTTGTCCTGCAGGGTCGGCTGGTGTGCCTGGGTACGGCTCAGCACCTCAAGATGCGCTTTGGTGCCGCCTACGCCATCGAGCTGCGCTGCAGCACAACCTCCCACACACCCGACCAGCCACCCACCGGTACCGCTGCTTACCGCCATCAGTCTGAGTCCCAGGCCCTGTCGAACCCTAGCCCCACCCTAGGCCTGTCAGGCGGCAGTCAGGTGCTGCGGCAGGAGTACTTGGTGGCGGAGCTGAGTGCACTGCTGCCTGGTTTTGCTGTGGTGGAGACGGCATGGGGGCATCTGCGGGCGGCCCTGCCTCTGGGCCCGGCAACACCCAGCATGGCTACTATTTTCAGGGTGAGTTGGGTGGTGGGTCTGTGGAGGTCTTGTGGGACAGGAGGGGTCAAGAACAGTGCGCAGGTGTTGACGTTTGCAGGGCCTGAGATGTAGTTTGGGCACTCGTGCTGTCTTGCTGATACCGCAGCCTCACCTCGCAACACTGAAACTTCATGAAAGTGATTCTGGTCTGGTCAATCTAGCAGGTTTTGCATCCAGTTCGTACATGCCCGTTGTGTTCAATGCGTACATAGTTGAAACCTCAAAGTTCTATGTTTCGATTTTATTCAACTAAGGCACCACTACAGTTTATGGATTGTGCGCTTCCTTTTGCGCAGGTTCTCGAGCGTTGTAAGTCCTCCCCCCAGCTGGGCCTGTCCGCCTACTCAGTGGCCCAGCCCTCCCTGGAGGCGGTCTTCCTGCGGGTGTGCGGCCACAAGCTGGACGAACACGGAGAATACGAGGTGCAGCCGGGAGAGTAAAGCCTTGGGAGTGGTGCCAGCAGCAGTGCGGCGCAGGAAGCAGAGACATATGGTGCAGCATAGGACATAGCTGGTGCACGGATGGTGCAAGCTCGGAAGCTATGTGCCTTATGATGCTGCTGGCACCTAGCTGAGAAGCAAATGCAAGCACCAGACGCCATGGGAATGAGGCCGGACGGAGCAGGCGGACATGTTGATAGTTTGAACAGTCAGGTGCAGGAGCGGTTTGGCAGAGAGGCATATACCGGGGATTGGAAAATCGGATTCATGCGACCAGGAAAGGCACGATCGGAGACCTTAGCGTAAGGAGTGATTATGAACATGGTCAGGCGCACGCTGCACTGGTTGCTGGCACTGTGGCCAATCATAAGCGATTTACATGCCTGGACTGTTCCATGCGCGCATTGTACTGCACAGCTGATCAACGCTTATCAATGTTCAAAAACTGAACAGCGGAGGCGAATAAAAGATGTACCGCATACGCTGCGCATATTTTACTACATATGTATGTCGTACATTCAATGATTGTATGAGTACCATTCAGATGGTCATGCTCCCTCGATCATGCTCGCATGCCTGTCGCAAAGGAAAGCAAGGGTGGCGGCATAGTGCGGCAGCTCACTCAGCCTGTTGGCAGTCATTTCCGATGTCGTTCATACAGACACGCAATGTCTTTCCGTCATTAGGGCCTGCGAGTTCAATCTGATGTCATCCAATAGCGCTTAAGTGGCTCCTCTTGCCTGCCGTCGGAGCGCGGTCAACCGCCTGCAGGGCTGTTCATCATGTGCATGCCAATGTGTGTACTGGTAGCGACTGGGAGGCCCTAGCTTTTCACGCTGTAATATATCATTTTCTGATAAGGTACAGCAGACACTTGGTCGATCAAACCAATGGTTTGTTACACGACAGTGAAAAAAACAACAGAGGAATGCCAGTTCTGGGACCAATTCGTGCCTCCTGCATTAGAGCTGATGTCGGTGTTCGGTGGTGGTTGTGGTGTCCTGTGGCCAGTCTGAACTGGCAGACTGTTTTTTTCACTGTCGTGTGCCCAGTGGTTTGTTGCCGCCAGCCTGAAGCTGTTCCATGTCAATCAGCTGCGATCTGCAGCTCTACGCCTCCAATCACCAGCTCCGCTCGTGGAAACAGAAGCTTTCCAAGCTTGACTTGGTCAAAAAGGCTCGTGCACTCTTGCTGTTACAGTGCTGTATCACCTTGGCACTGGACACCTGCAATGCGGGTCTCAGTCGAGGTGTAGAGGGCTTGGCTGCCTCCCCAAGGAGGCGGGTGGCCAGCTCCGCTATTCCACCACGATACAATGTGCAAGACAGTGACTCGTGGTATCAAGGTAACACCGGACATCGGACACTTCAAACTATCAGCCAGCTGCAGACAACGTACCTAGGTATTAACAAGTGTTTGTTTTGTTTTTGACACGTTACAGTTCCACACGGAAGCGAACTTCTGGGGACTCGGCAGGCCCGAAAGTAGCAGGTCGAATTGCAAATCCGAGCAGACTGACGACGAATGCCCAGGACCTTCGGCACAATCTTTATTCACAGAAAAGATTTCATGGTCTTCTGGGGACTCAGCAGGCACCCACACTACCCAGTCAAAACTGTGATGCGGCAAGAGGACTGGCACAACTTGAAACAACACAACCCTCAGGAATCACCGCCCCAGGCCGTGGGGCTGCTGATGTCAAGTGCCGCTTGTCGCTTTACTTCTCAATAGGCATGCCGGCGGCAGCCCAGGCACCAAAAGAACCCCTGCGCGACACGAGCAGCGGCCATAGCATCGGGGAAGCATACTTCTCAACCTGAGGCTGTACATGTGAGCGTTTTTATGTACGTTGTTTGATGTATGTTTGTTTACGTACGTTTGTTGCATGCAGCGCTATGCAAGCTGCATGATGGCAGCCTGCTAAAGCAGGTTCACCCACTTGAAGTTGATGGCTTCGGGATATGCTCCTCCCAGCATGTCAAGGGCCATTGTGCTGCGTTTGCCACCCTGGCAAGCCTACAACAAGCAAGCATGTGCAAGTGTTGGGTCGTGCAACTGCCTCTTCCGACGTCAGACCTTGTTAAAGCTGTCGTTTACGTATGTCACTGGAGCTCTGTGCACTCTGCCATCCAACTTTACGGGGTGCAATGACTGTTAAACCAACAGCTTATGTAAGGCAGCCAACTACCTGGCGGCTTCCCATCAGTGCCTGTCATCCCATCATTGCCTTTCATCGATGGCTTATTGAACAACTACACAGCCCTGTGTACCGCGTACAGGGCCATCACATGTGCACTCACCACTAACAACTTTTCAGTGCCCAGTGGGAACTTCTCCTTGAACCCTGATACGAGAGTGGGACCGAGAGGGATGTTCACAGCACCAGGGGCATGCCCTGCGGAAAACTCATCCGGACCCCGCACATCCACATCTGCATGTGTGCACACATACAAACATGGCGCGCATGTGCAATCCAGCAGGCTTCCTGTACGCCCTGGCCGTGCATGCATATGCAATCCAGCAGGCTGCCTTTACGCCGTGGTCGCACATATGCATGTGCAATCCAGCAGGCCTGATCGCGCATGATAATATCCGATCCGGCATGGCCCTACAAGTGTCATAGCATGCTGTGAGTCAGGTCATACTAAACTTATGAACGGCATAGACAGCACACCTACACTGGTAGCCTTGTGACAAAAGGTTGGCGGCCTCTTGAGCCTCAAACACTTCTTTGGCTGCCATGCAGACAGGAGTAGCCTGGAACCGTCGGCTTAGGCTGGGGCCCAGAGAGGGTGCAATGCGCACAACTGGCCTGCAAACACTGGTGGCAACAGAGGTTCATCGAATCATGTATTTTGCGGATCAGGATTGAGGTAGGGTTTATCACAGATCTCATCAGAGCGCACCTGATAGCGCGAGTGGCGGCAAGAGCCATTTTGACAGTAGACGCGACAAGCCACCTTTTCTAATGCCAAGTAATCAATTTGATGACATCACAGAAGAAACGGACGGACTGGTGCCGTATGGTGAGTTCATTGGTTCACCACTCACTGTCATTGTCGCCTGTCTCAAACGTCATTGAACGTAGACGTATTGAGTGTCGCTGCACAAGACAAGCAGCTATCCCCGCACCTGTTCGTAATGGCCCACGAGGAATGCCCCTTCAGTGAGGCAGACAAGCAGGCTGGGTAAGTACACGTACACGCAGGTGCTGACTGCTTGGGGCCGGCTGTCTGCCCTTCGCACAACTAAGTGTGCGCTCAATGCCCATGTCGAACCGCGCCCCTGTTTGCTCTCCTTTCGCCCGTCGCAGAGTAAACTCAAGAATGGCATACCAGCAGAACAAGTCCACAGCATACTGTTCAAAGGCGAAAACCCTTCTCTATGGCGGAGGAGCAGACAACAAACCCGTCACTCCCGTGCATCTGGGAAAGCGAAGTGAGTTGCTAGTACAGGCGCGGCTTGCTGCCCCGTGACCCATTTGTTTGAACATCCTGCAACAAGACAAGAAGACAGGTGCAGGTATCAACCAACCTGAGGCTTGCACAGGTGCCATGCAAGGACGTGCCTCGTGACAACTGTACCTGTCCATGTAGTTTGACACCTGTGCCTGTTCATGTCCGTTAGTCGTACTGGCCCAGCAGACATCCTGTATAGAGCCCTTCGGTGGTCAGGACCCTGTCATGCATTCCCACTCGCCTTGACTCCAAGGTGTGCCACATGCTGGAGAGCACAACAGCGCCCCCTTTGCCACCTACGATGGAAAGGCCATGGGCACAGTGGAGAGCGTCCAAGGCGGGCAGATGACCAAATCTTACCAGGCACGCCACCACAAGAAGGAGGGTGCAGGCAAGGTGAGGGCATGTGCTGAAGCAGGTGCACACAACATGCAGGCTTGGCAAAAAGTTTTTTGTCTCGCTACGGAGTTTCTGGAAGCCACGCATGCCATTCAGATCACGCCATTGTACAAGTAGCACCGCTCACCCTGTCAGCTCATGCCTTGTGGAAACAGAAGCCTTCCAAGCTTGACTTGGTCAACAAGGCTCGTGCACTCTTGCTGTTACAGTGCTGTATCACCTTGGCACTGGACACCGAAGGCAACTCACAAGCCAATTGGCCACTCTTGCATGTCTGCCCATCATCTTAACCGTACTCGACATCAAAGTGCTTCTGACGACATTGGTGACGGCGCAGATATCCAGCACAGAATACAACGCCGAGGTGTACCGGCAAGCCATTGTCAGTAACGCTGCCAACCTGTCCCAGCAAAAGACGCGGAATTGGGGCCAGCAGGTGAGAAACTCAAGGGACGTTACAGGGCATGCAGGTACAGTGGTCTAACCTTGGATTACTCGTGATGTACTTGATGCCTTGCTCCGTTGACAACACACTGTCAATGGCAATGAGGGCTCATATTTCCACATTCCTGCGCAGGGTCTGCTGGGCCAGCACCCGGCCACGCCCCCAGGTGCTCTTCCTGCTGTCATGGCGGAGGAGGAAGCAAACCCCCCTGAAGGATACTACTGAAGCCCTTCACGGGCTCCCTTAGCCCTTCAGAAGTGCTTGTGTCCATGCACAGGACCTCACTCTTGGTTGACTACTTGCTCAAACCAGCTTGCTCTGTTTAAACATTTGCATGAGGCAACACAAAAGCGAATGTCACAAGCAGGCACATCAGCATTGTTGTTTGCGTCCTTCGTTGTTGGTTGGATTATGACCAGCCTTTTAGGGCCTCCTGCACCAGATCTGCTCTGTCGATGCTAGTGATGACTGTTGGTGGTGATCCTGCCCGCCGCTTCGTGACTGCAACCAGTCGTGCCGATCGCAGGTTTGTTTGTTGAAACATGATATCAGTCGGTTTGTCTTGCTTGTTGGTTGTGCTGTTTGGTTGACCTCATTGACAGTCAGGGATTCCACACAGCACCGCCTGTCCTGTTCCTGCCTGCAAACCAGTCGTGCAAATCCAGTTGGCAACTGGGATTGAGTGATTGCTTCTAGTCGGTTTGTCATGCTTGTTAACTGTTGTGTGGGCTGCTGTTGCGTTTTAAACATTGCAAAGTACTCGCTCTGGCTATGGAGAGCAGCCTTGGCCCTGAGCAATGTAAATCAAAGCACGTCCGTGGCGCAATGAATGGGCTTCCGGCTGGCAAACTGACGCACCAGAAGCAGCTAATGAAATGGATTTGGGCTGGCCCCAGCAGACTTATCAAAGTTGCCTGAGCTGAAGAAGCCTCAGTGGCTGAAGCAAGAAGCAGTGCTAAACAGTGATAAAGATTAATTAGCTTCATTACAAAGAACATGCGGCACTCCAAAAAAATGTACATAGTAGTGCCCCTAAACGCAGGGGCTGACCCATACTCAGGCAGTGAGAACAAGTATCCAATAGTCCACCTCAAGGTACAAGGTGTCTGGATAACAATCATATGCCTACACGTTCACTGTGCCACATGGCCCCATGGCTGTGAAAAAAACAGTATCAGGACAGACTCTGTCTGTTACGGGTTGAACCCATATCAACGAAATGGCGGTTTTCATTGATGCAGTTTCAATGACAGACTACTTGCACAGTCAATCGTACGTTCCAACATCATCCCACAGCATACTGGTGGTTTGCTTGTACTCACCACACGTCAGGATGCGTCAGGACAGACGATATGCAGCTGCACAGCGCTCAAGTGTCAGTGCAGGTAGTGCACAGGCAGCTGATCGCACTCGCCCACCAGGGGACTGAACAGGACAGTGGACAGGTACCGCTCGCCAAAGCTGGGCAGCACGGTCACGATCAGCTTGTCCTTGTTCTCTGGCCGGCTGGCGATGCTGCGAGCGGCGTGTACCGCAGTGCCTGCAGGGCATGGTTGCCAGGGCGAGGGCAGATGAAAACCATGAGCAAGCGATAGCGAGCTTTTGCTTGGCTTCTGTTGCAGCTCGCATGCCCCTATGCAGCGTCAGCTCTGCTCTAACCTGGCTGCCCAACCGCCATCAAACAGCACCACCAGCGAGCCTGGTGCCTGTTCCCAGACTGTGGTTGATGCGCTCCAAGGCTTGCCTCCGGCCCTGCTATCTTCGACCCAATTCTATGCAGGCACTCTTATCATAGAAAGGAAATCGCATCTTGAGTTTCTTGCTCCCTTCTCCCACTCTCGTCGTCATCTGTTGCCTCCCTCGCACCTTCCGCCCGTCTCATACTCATGCCGCGATCTGCTCAGCCCCTGAGCCCTGCTCTCATGAATTCAGCCAGCGCCACTCTGCCCTATCCGCAACAGGTCCTGATGCTGCCACAAACTGCGTGCGCTTCTCGTCCGCACGTTCATCCACTGCCCCATCCCCCATTCCTTTTGACCTCTGTCTGCCCTCCTACCCCTCTCCTGGGCCCCTTCCTCCCCGTCACCGGCCCCTGCCCCTGCTCCCCTGCCCACCTAAGGATATCACCTGATCCCTGACTCCTTCCCCCCTGCCTACCTGAGGATATGCCCACCAGCAGCCCCTCCTCCAGCGCCAGCTGCCTTGCCATGTCCACCGAAGCCTTGCTGCTCACTCGCATCACCTCATCCAACAACTCAACCTATGGACACGCATGGGTGCAGTCCAGCTCACGTGGGTGTTGGGGGTGGAGAAGTTGCAGCAAACATCAGTCACGTAGCAAATCCACCTAAGCTAACATGCGGGTTGCGTAGCGTGAAACCATACCCAGTTCCGCCATACCCTGCCTTCCCACACACCCATAATGGCAGACCTTGAATACCCGGTGTGTGCTATTGAGCGTCCTACCACTAGTCACTGTCTGCATCCATTACACATGCAAGTACCTTACACGTCAACGTTCTCCTACTGCTGGTTCCCTGCACCGCTCATGGCCCACCCAATCACCAACCTTCAGGTTCTTGGGTATGAATCCCGCCCCGATGCCCTGTATCTGGTGGTAGCCCGGCTGCCCCCCCGAGATGACAGGGGATTCAGCGGGTTCAACCGCCACTATCTGAATGGCAGGGTTCTGTTCCTTGAGGTACTGACCGGCGCCTGGAGAGAACACATCACGACATCGGCACGGCACAGAAGACAGGGTGTGAGCAGGGCAAGGCAAAGAAGCAACGACTATCTCGCATAGGTAGGCATGTTGGGCTGTTCTTTGGGACTGCAGACCAAAACTGACAGAAACCGCAACAAACAAATGACGAGCAGGTGCAACATCAGAAGGGCATGCTCCCGGGCCATTACAAACCCAATGAGAACAAACCTTGCCAACAACGACCATGTTTGCAAAGCTGAAAACTCAGATTACAGCATGAAAGATTATGCATCCTCGTCACTCTTGTTCACACACTTGTGGACTAACACCCAAATGGATAGAGATTTTGCCATATGTGAACGGCCCCTTAACCCACCAGTGATGGTGCCCCCAGTGCCCACGCCCGCCACAAATATGTCCACTTGCCCCGCGGTGTCGTTCCAAATCTCGGGCCCCGTAGTGCGGTAGTGCACCTCTACGTTAGCCGGGTTCTCAAACTGCTGAAGCATGTAGGCGCCGGGGGTGGAGGAAACGATGCGCTCAGCCTCGCGAATAGCACCCGTCATGCCCTGAAGAAAAACAAAACAATTGAGATTCAAACAAGCAACTTAAAATCAGAAAAACAAACTACTCAGCACAAGGCTTGGTTTGACTGTTGCTTTCAACAGGGGGGGGTCAGTCTGTATACAAAGTGGGACGGGCATAGGGACGGCATGACAGCAATGGCCCTTGCCTCTTACCTTATCTTATCTATCGACTTGCTGCTTCAAGCTCCTGATCCTTGCCTTTCCTATCGCCCATTGCACAACCGATGCACATACAAAACAGAAACTATGCAAGTTCAGCCATACAAAGACTGTACCCATAAAAATATCATAACATAATGCCTTGCTTGCACGGGAGGTGCGGGATTTGAATCTCATTCCTTGCGCCCTGGCCCAGAGCCCTGCCTGGCCTCACCCGTTTGCCGTCCGTGAGCACGAGCTTTGCCCCAAAGGCCGCCAGCAGCACCCTTCTCTCCACGCTCATGGTGTCTGGCATGGTCAGCAGCAGCCGGTAGCCCTTGGCTGCTGCCACATAGGCCAGGCCAATGCCTGTGTTGCCGCTGGTGGGCTCAACCTGAAGGTAAAACCAACGAAGGGGTTGAAGGTTGCTGCATGCTCTATGATTCTGGGCATGATGACAACGGACCAAGTTCCCAACAACATTGTCGCATGGTTCAGCTGGGAAAGCTTCACAGAGCAGGGGCGGCTGTTGCGGAATTGCGACAGGGTATAGCGAACAAGAGCTGTAGGCTGCAGTGAGCACCTCCCATGCTACTGATCATCCAAGCAGCCAGCTAAACGGCAGCTGTTTAGCAGTGTTGAACTTGGCACCCCGGCCAGCGCTTGAAGTGCCTTGCTCACCAGCAATGTCTTCTCGGGAGATATGAGCCCTTGTTTTTCAGCTCGCTCAATCATTGCATTGGCGATGCGATCCTTCACACTGCAACGCAAGGACAGCGCAGCAAGTGAGTGCGTATGTCACTTCATGCCAGATTTTTAACCCCATAACTGTGCGCTCAGGACACTGATGTTGGTGTGCATGCATCAAACCCACCACCGTGGCAGCTAGAGCACGAGGTGTTCAAAGCCTGGCGTGGCTGCACAAGGTATGGCCAGGGTATGCACAGGGCACATGCAAAAATCCCCATGTAGATGGAGAAAAAGCTCACCTGTTGCATGGCTCGAGGCTCTCCAGCTTGGCTGCTATTTTCGCGCCGCATCCTTGCGCGATTCGATTCAGGAAAACCTAGAAGGGTTGCATGGAGTGTGTCAGTAATGAGATTTGTCATTCCCCCCTCGCACCTTCACACTGATCATGCACAATACGTACCATCGGTGTGTTTCCAATGAGATTCGTGGCATCGGTCTGAATCCCATACTGAGGTTTGGGGTACTGAGCGGGGGTCGCGGACGCTGCATGCGTGGGCGTCACGATGGCATACAAGCGATTCAGCTGCCCTCTTTCCGGCGCGCTAGAGGCGCATTTACTTGCGTTCGCTAGCCATGCTGCGCGCCTAGGCAGGCGTGCTTGGCGTGGCAGAACACAAGGGCTGTTGCCACAACATGGGGCACTTGTCAGCTGCATCTCCATAGCCATATTCATTCTAGGTCAGAGAAAGTCTGTAAGAAATTATCAATCTGGTCTGACTACAAGCTGGGGATTGTGCACAGGCAACGTTGTCACAGCCAAGTGTGCCACGTTACGTTTTCGAATTGACGTTAGAATGTCGAAGTTGACAGTTGTTTTCCTGTTGTTCGCCATGGCAGTTGCTGCATGGCACACTCAACTGAGAAAGTTGTTGCTGAGCATGCCCAGGCTTAGCCCTTCGAGGCTCCATGTGCAACAAGGCGTCCATGCCTGTCGCGTGCGGCAGGTGAGGTGGTATTGCTCGTGCTCTTGTCCTGCTGCTCATATTCCTATCAGACCCTCCAGCTCAAAGCACATCGGTAGACTAGATGCGGCCGGGTACGCGCTTAACACATACTACTCATGACTGCCGACAGTGGATGATGGCCGTTGTGGTTACGTGGAACACATACTACTCATGACTGCCGGCAGTGGATGATGGCCATTGTGGTTACACGGGTGCTTGTGTGCACCTACATTGCACCTACGTTAATGGCTTTCACCTCCTTGCTATCAGCAACAACTTGCTCATGTCGGCACATGCTCAATGGGCTGCTCACTGACGCCTGCATCTTGTGAGTCTGGACACATGCTCATCTTGCTGACGCTCACACGAGGGGAGGGATTCCAAGCCGTCCAAACTACATGTAAAGGGGATTGCGACACACCAGGATAGTAGTGGCGGTGGTCAACCCCTCGAGGTGCTGTCCTGTCCGTGTACCTTATTGGACCCCAAAAGGGGCCCAAAAATGTGCATATTGCTCAACTCTGGCAGCACCACTGCCAAGCTACATCTATAACCACCGACTCCTCTGCCTCAGTGATGTACAGCTTTTTGTACATGTGCATTGGCTGGTTTGAGCACTCTCTGACCATGAGATGGGTTCGCCGGTCATGTGCTGGCTGACCTCATGATCATACGGCAGGCTGTCCGTTTGTCGGTTTCGCTTTGAGTGGTGCGAGCCACTTTACCCTGAATACGACCCTTTAGGCATCAGCCCATGTAATGCCGCAAGATACCGCTGACCGTGCTGGAGCCATGCCTGCTGGTGCTGCTGACACAGCCAGACGCCATGTGCACTTCTATGTTCTGTGTTCATGCCCGTGGTGGTTATTTGGCATCAGGACAAACCTTCTTTGTAGATCAAACCAGTTGTTGGGTGCAGTGCCCAAGACCTGGCGAGGCACATGCAAAGGCGCATCACGCCAAATGGACGCTCACACTGTGGCGATGTTATGAAGGACCTCATGACTGGCCTGTCCAACCTGTCACTATGCCTGTCGCATGTCAAGTAGACAGGGTGTTGGGAGCGTATGGAACCTGTTTGTAGGCATCCAGAGCTGTCGGTGTTGCAACTGGGGGCAAAAAAGATGTTTGCCAGTTCTGGGACAATTCTTGTGTCTTGCACTGAAACCAGTGGCAATGTGTTGGTGTCACCTGTCCTGAGTGACTCAGTGGGCTGTGGGAATACCGCGTGGGTGTTGTAGTTGCAAATTGTGATTGGGTATACTGTGATGTGTGCGGTTGTCAAAGCCCACCGCCAGGGGTGCGGGTGCCACGCAGAGAAGTCATCACCCTCATCAAGGATGCGGATGAAGGTGACGTCGCCGTAGTCGAGCTTGTTGCACACCAACAACTCGCCAGTGCTATTCTTGGAAACTGTCCCAGAACTGGCAAACATCTTTTTTCGTGATGCATAAATGTCCACAGCCCACAACCGGATGTGCCACTCAGTATCAAATGACGTTGAACACAAGGACAGGCAAAGATTTGTGTTGGCTACCTTTCAGCTTGTGCACTTTGTTTTGATGGGTGGTGCAGTATCTCAGGACTCAACTGGCATCAAGTTGTAACAGGAGTAGAATTGTTACAACGGAGGCTACAACAGCAGCACACCAGCTGGCAAAATGAAACAGAGTTGACAGAGCAATTGCCAGGCAGTCTGGACTGAAGCCAGCTGTTGTATGTCAAGGCAAAACACAAAACATCACGTGCGACTCAGCCTTCTGTTGAGGCCATGGATTTCACAAGTTCCCACTAGCTCGGGGATTCTCAAACAACACAGCTGTGGTCACAGGCACTAGTCTCCGAGGGTCTCAAACTAGCTAAAGAAGACGGGAAGCATGGCTAGTGCATACGAGGTGGCCACAAGAAGATCTGACACGCTACATACCGCAAGCAAGTTACCACTACCCCGCGCTTGTCTATGCAATGTTGCAAGTCACCAGCTGCAAGTCAGACGAACATGTACGAAACATCAACCACAAAATCATCTGGACCGAGCCCCAAAGCCAAGCAAAATGGGCCGCAACAAGCCCTCTGTTTCAGTGCTTGAGCTGAGCACGCAACACGCACCAGCCTACACACGTTCACATGCTGGAGCGCGAAGGCCGTGCAGCCTGACAGGGACAAAGCCGAGAGCAATGCGCTGGAACAAAGGAAAGAAGCAACAATGTACGAAAGATCGCCGGGTCCCCTCCTTGGCACAAATATGCATACCTGCCATACCTGCCTTGCCGAAACCAGCATAATGCCTCAGGCATTTGACAGTTCATAACTCACACACTCCTCACGATTCCCCACTCGCTTCTCTGTTCGTTGCACTCCCATACATGTCATAGACTGCAGATAGTCAAAGCATAATCACTGCTTGAGCAGCAACGCGCCTTGAGTGTGAGCATAATCAGCTCTTGTGTATCCTGTGTTGCGTCTGGACTTGGGTCCTCTGCACGAGCTGTGCACCTGGTAACATCTGGTGCTGCACTGAGCACATGTCCACCTGCAACTCAATCCTTCAAAAACGGAGATAATCCGGGGCGCTTTGGCCCTCTCTCCACTCACTCGCCTCCTAGGCTAGTCGAGCTAGCAGGGCCAACAGCCAGCACATAGTTTCAACATGCGCTGATATGCAATGTACCACTCGATATAACCCTCATGTCAACTCGAAAGAAGAGAGTCACGGAACACAAGAGACAGCGCCTAACAGCGCTGGTTATGAGAGTCGTACCATGCACACTGTGAGCCAGGGCATGTAGTCAACATGCACAGCAGACTCAGACTCACGTCATCTCACGATCACACTCGCACAACCAAAAGCAAAGCGGAAACGGGCATGTGGCAAAAGGGCGCAAACAGTGGAGCAGGTTGCGACAGCCGCAAAGCATGGCCTTTGCATACAGCTGGCCTATCTGTCTCCTTAAAACTTGCCCATAACATGCTTTAGCTACTACAATTTGACCGACATGGCAATGGCATGTGCAGTTTAGTTCAAAAACGCCATAGCTGTGACACCCTGAAGCCTGTCTTGCTCTCGGATGGCAATGCACCTGGGTCTCAGCCAAGCACACAGGCTCTTTTCCGTTGATGAAGGGGCAGCTCTTTTTATATTGGGGGCAGACAAAACACCTGCACTCGTTGGCAACAGGCTAGCAGCGTCATGGGCCCAAGCCAGGCATGCCATGGCCTTGCTCTTCAGTTCCCTGGCCAAAATGTTCTCTACAAGTAAGGAGAAATGTGAGGAAGCTTCCTACATTTGGCCCACCGTACTAATTCTCTGAAAGAGTCTGACGTCTACAAGCCTCAGACATGCTCAATCCGGATCCCCAACAGTCTTCAACATGTGCACCCTTGGGCTGTGCACATTTAGCAATCCCAAAATCATCGTATCCGCCAACATGTGCCAGTCAAGCGTACCTACTGTCAAAGCTGCATCTCTGCCGCTAATCACGCACCGAAGTGCAGGGCCTGCCAAGGCGGCCACGAGCCAGTCATTCCACCAGCATTTCCCGGTCTGAGTCTCGTGATGCATGTCATCATGGATTGAGCTATTCCAGTGCTCTGCATGACTCAAAAGGCGACAACGGACTGGCTAATCAGGTCGTCTAGAGAGTCATTGCGCTTGAAGTGGTTGGCTGCGGCAGGGCCCAGGCAGCCCAGTGACAGGGCCTCTAGCTCCAGCTCCATGTCGGTGTCTGCACTGTTGTCAGCGATCAGGTCTTCCAGTGAGGGCAGCAGAGCGTTGCTCTCACACCTGAATGGTGTCACATGGAAAGGAGATTACCGTTGGACAACAGTTCATTGAGGTGCATTGAGAGACAGGGCATGCGTCCAGTGCGTGCCAGGAGTGTCTGACAATGACAGACAGGATGACATGGGTCGTGTTGTGACACAGCAATACTCGATCGATCAACACACCCTTGAGATCATACCTTGGCATCTTGGGAGCATGTGCACCCTGCTGCAGGCCCATGAAGTTGATGTCGTCCAAGCCCAGCGAGAGGACGTCATGTGCACTTTTGTCTGACAGGGTGGCCAGTGATGGGTCTGTGGGCGAGGGGCTGCAGGGACCCTGAGGCGAGAGGCCCAACTGGCCCAGGTGATCCAGCCCAGCTGGCATGCCGCACATGCCGGCACCGCAGGCCCCTACACCTGGGCCACCGCAGGCGCTCATCAGCATGGACATGGGCAGGGGGGGCAGCTGGCCTGGAAGGCCTGGCGGCACGAATGGGTTGCCAGCCGGCAAGGGCAGGCCTGACATGAGTGGGGAGAACATGCCTGGGTTGGCTGGATGGATGGGCATGCCAGGGAGCGTTGGCTGGGAAAACATAGGCCATGCCTGTGGTGGCGGGAGCATCATCGGTGGGGGAGCGTTTGGTGGAAAGATGGGTGGAGTGATGCCAGGCGCGACGGCCATGGGGTTGAGTGGCACACCCCAAGCCATGCCAGGAGGCAGGCAACCTGGTGGGGGTGCTGGCATTGGCCATGGCTGCAGGCTGCTGCAGCCAGGTGGTGGAGAAAAGCACGGCAGGTTGCATCCGACTGGGACTGCCGAGGCAGGATCCATGCAGCTGAGGGGAAGAGGTGTGGCAATGGCTGGCAGGTCCAGGGTGCCATTCTGGCTGCTGCTGCTGCTGTTCCCTTCCCTGGCGTTGCCATGCTCCTGATCACCATGGGCTGTGGCAGACTGGGCGTTCCGCCTGGCTCCTTCCAGTTGGTCTGCAGCAGTGATGCGGCTCAGCTCCTTGGATTTGCGCTTCTGGCCGCGGCGAGTGCAATCCCCATCCAGATCTTTGGATCCTCTGCGTGACTCCGAAGGTGACGTAGCACCTGGAGTAACAGGCTCCGCCACAGCCGAAGCATTGGCAGTTCCAGACTGAAGACAGGCAGCTGCTGGGGCAGCAGTGTTGGCTTGCTTCAAGGAATAGAGCTGGGACTTGGAGACCACATCCTGCGAGCTGCCCATGGCTGAGCTGGCGGACGTAGGGTCCGGAGAGCCAACCGCTGGGGATAGCAAGGTCGCCTGAGTAGCTGTTGTGGATCCGTTCTGACTGGAGCACAGCTCTTGGGAGGTACGGCGGCAACTACCTGTGTACACAATGGCCGTGACAAATGTCACAGGTATCCCTTGTTGACCACATGCACTTGACCACATCCGTGTCTTGAGAGGGGTGGATTGTGTGCGTGGATTTGCTAACAGAAAGGTGGGCGGCAAGGTTGACTACAGCGCGTCTTGTAGCCCCATACCTGCGCGATCCAGCTGCATCAAATCTCTTCTGCTCCCAGGGCAGCTGGGTGTCCGTAGCATCCGTCGGACTGCGTGCTGCCAGATATTTTTGAGCTTGAGCGGACACAAAGGGCGCTCCAGAACCTCAGCCACGCCCAGTTTAATGCTTAGCATTACCTGCACGGCAAGAACGGTACGAGCTGGTGTGTTCGTGTTGTTCGCCAGATGCACCATCGGCCAATGGGAGCCGAGGTGCCATTTGCTGCGGTCAGCAGGCTCACCTCCTCTGGCTTTGGGTTTTCGGACATGACAATAGTAGGCAAATCCTTGAGCTGCTCCCGCAGCTTGTCGCAGTCCGACGACTTCCCTGTCAAAGCGCTGGCCTCTCCGAGCAGCACATCGAAGGGGGCTGCTGCAGACTTGGCGCTGCTGATGGCTGACAGAGCCTCGGTTATGCTGGAACAGGACGTCACTTCGTAGCTGCACTGCTTGAGCTGCGCCCCGCATGCGTCGCGGTTAGGTGTGCAATCGAGCAGCAGAACCCTCAGACCGGCAGGAAAGCCAGGTCTAGACGAGAAGCTCGGTACACGCCTCAGTGACATGTTAGTGGCGTTGGTGGCAATGGCGGATTGGATTCTGAGCAACCTGCAATGAGCGTATGGGGCAGGTCCAGGCTGGCAAGTCGTTACTGAGGAACGCTATTGTGTCCGTGATAATGGGACTTGGGACAGCCTGTCAACATTGTGCGTTCTTGTTCACTTTTACTTGAAGAGACCAGTGGCCGAATTGGCTGCTGGCTGTTTGCCTTGGGATCCACTGCCGGGTGGCAATTATGATCAGCAACTGGAAATGTCCAGGCCTGCAGCCTTGTGTGCCTGCAGCTGCCACCTATTGCGGAGCTGCCGTATCGCAAAGCTGCCGAGCTGCAGGCCAGCTTTGGTTACTGTTCAAGCATTGCTCTCTTGGGACGTTCCGCCCGAGTCCCCTTGCACGTCCTTTCACAGTCCTATCATGCCATCAGGCCACTGTTTGAGAAGGAACAAGACGTGCAAATGCTCGCACCTGCACGTTCGCTACGGACGCCTCGCGCGGATGGAAGCGCACAACCCCGCCAAGTTAAAAGGATGCTGCTGTCGCACTGTATCGCCAAATCAAAGCAGCACCTACAGCTACGCCATCACTGACATCAACGTGAATGTAATTTGCATGTACCAGTTGCAACGGCCGCATGCACTTTTCCTCTCTCGCCGTCCCTCCTCATACGACGCACCCTACCTTTGAGCGTACGCTGATGATGATGCCAAGTAGCAATCAACCTTGCGAGCACCCTTTACTTTCGGATACGCTTTAGCGGTAAGATACGCACCCCCGACGGCCTTTTGTTTACCGTAAGTATAAAAGCTCACCGCCAAGTGTGCTTGGTGGTTCGCAATGCCTTCTTTCATGCGTGTGCACGAGCAAATGTCCAAAAGTCGTTTGCGTGGACGTGCTCGCTCTAGACCATCAAGTGGTGAGCTGACATGAAGAATGTATGCCCTAGCGCCCCACCCTTGCGCCCCCATTTCCCGTGACGCTTAGGTAAAGATCATCGCTAGGGCACCATGATCACTGATTTCAAGCTAGGTTGCTGGCAGGACAGGACACCGTGCACTAGCTCTGCTTCAGGCATACTGAGTAACAGGAGCGTTGCCATACAAAGGGGCCAGTCTGGTGTGCTTTCCTTCGTCATTGAGTATGGCATGCCACGCGGTCATTGATGACTCGCTTAGCAGCTTAGCAGTCGTTGGCAGGCGTCAACATGGCATGACATGAATGTAGGTCAAGAGGACGTAGTTATACGGGCTGATGTCTTAAGGCAATAATGAAGCCAATGTAAAGTGCGTTTGGAACGCCAGATATCTCCAGAAGAAGATTACGTATTTTCAGGAGGCTGGCTGCCATGACGTGTAGGCGCTCACATCAAACAACGCTCATATCAACACGATGCTGCACAACGCTCTGCTCTTTGCACGCCATGTCCGTTGGCTTCTCTGCTCTCAGCGCTCTTGCGAGGAGCGCCAGTTACTGTCCAACCACGGCCATCCATGCACGACGCTAATGGGTTTCGCCAGTGGAAATACAGTCGAACATCCAAACCCTTCCCAGTGATCCCTTGATCAAACGCAGATGTGCACCAAACAAGTCACATGTAAATCATAAATGCAGCGTGAATCTGACGATAACGTGCGTGGGATTGCGTAGACGGTACAATCTCTAAAAAAATGAAAAACTTTTAACGAGTTTCTAACCGCTTCTAGATGCAGCACCCGGTGATCCAGTATGGCATTTCAACCGCTTGCATAGGGCAGAGCAACCTTCCTGTGCGCAGAAGTCAGCGTATTAATAATTAGGACAAGAGCCATGCACGGCCTCATCAGTATTGCAGAGACTTGAATACAGCCAGAAACTACTCAAACATGGCTAATACTGAGCTACTTTCTGCGATTTTGTTGAATTCTTGTCCTTTTCTTTGTTAGCTTCGTTGATTTATGGTATTTTGTTGGCCACCAACTGTAACCAAAATGTCATGAATGGCCCCTGCCTCCGTGACTAGCCCTGGACCCTGTACTCTGGCATAAACCCTGCTGTCACGGGCTTCCCTGTTGCCACACTGACGCCAGTGGTGTCCCTGGAAACTGTCCCAGAACTGGCAAACATCATTTTTTTGAGTGGGCTTGTAACGCCGGGAATTGCTCGCGAATTGAACCAAAAGCCTGCAGTGTTCTCAAATAATAAAATAGATTAGAATTGCACAGAAGTCAAGATGGGCTTGAAGCTCTCTAAGCCAAACGCTCCAACATCCTGTGATGCGCCAGCCCCGCTACAAGGCATGGATTCGCTGGAAAGGCAACTGGCAGAGCTTGATGCCCAGGACGCTCAAGGCATAGACGATGAGGTGCTGCCGCTGGGCGACATGCCGGATGTTCCCGATGAGGACGTAGAGATCCAAGCGGACGAGCTGGAGGAGCTCGAAGCTGAGCTCGCGCTGCTCCAGGTGGGCACTGCTCGTTAGAGGGACCAGTCTCTCGCATTCCAAGGATGACATAGGTTGGGAAACCCTAGGACTTGCCACATGCTGCTGGGCAGCCTTGAAAAGGTGTGCCCATGGCGGTCCAAGCATCTTTGCCTCGTGGCATGGCCCTACTGTGCGTGCATGAGCCAACACGCAGGGTGAAGAGCAACCAGGCGAGCTGATCAACACAGGGCCAGACGCTAGGCAGGGCGAGCAAGCTCCCATGCCCGAGCAAGGAGTCAACCAGGCCACCAGCAGTGAGGCCCATGTGCAGGACGAGCCGTGTGCTGCTCCTGAAGCCGGGGCTGCAGAGACAGAAGATCAGACTCATGAGGATAACGAAACAGATGCACATTTTCGGCCCATGACAGGATAGTGCTGAGCAGCGTGGACACAGCAGCGGGCAAGCCATCTGGTGGCACGGTGTTACTTGTTTGCTGTTAGACATTCTGCTGGCGTCACTTCAGTTACAGCACTGATAGGACTGAGCTGGCACACGCACAGGCACTTGCGCGATCATTGCACGGTCATTGCACCGGGTAGGTTGCATTAATGCGATAGCTTTTGAGGATTCCTCAATGAGGAACAGCTTGCCATGTCAATAACGCAAAGGAAGAGAAGAACTATTGAATGGAGAATCGAACGGAGCTGTGGGGGCGATAATAACTGAGATGCAAATGTTCAAGATGTTGACGCCATTGCACCCGTCTGTGGCATGTCCCATGTGATTGAAGCAGGTGCTGCAGGCATGACTGGGCAGTACTTGACCCACGATCGGACACTAAGTTTGGCTAGTACTTGGTCACAAAATTACACACTGACTGGTGGTGGTCACAAAATGGGGTGCGATTACCCCTACAGTCAAACCCTAAGGATGATTGGATAATGGGACGATCGGAAGTAGGACATGTCACTCACGTAGTACAGTGTTTTTGGTACCTGTCATATATGTGATGGATTGTCTGTGTTGCAGCCTGCCTGCCTGCCTCTTGCTCTTTGCACACGGATTTCTCTGAGCAGGTCAGGTGATGCTGCAAAACCCTTCGTCGTTGCACAAGGAAGAGTAAGGGCTTCAGAACTGGCTCATCTGAATTCACGTGCAGCCCAGACGCAGCAGGCAGTCAGGAAGCAGAGCTGTCGCCGTTGTTGTACTTGTGACGCTGCCATGGCTAAAACGTCGCGTTCAGCCTTTGCTTTCTTCTTTTTCTTCTTCTTTCTCAAGGCCCTGCCTTGAGAGCAAATGGAGGCAAAACTATGATTTTATGTAACGTGTACTTACTGGTGCAAGTGCGACATGGGCGCGCAAGGCCAAATCACATGGGATTCTAATTTGGGTAGAGTTGTTTGAGGCAAGGCTGACTGATGAAGGTTATGTGGCAAAGACTGAAAATCAGTAGATAGCGCTGGCAGGAGCACTGTTTTGGTCAGGCCATTTTGGCGGAACATCGTTCACTGCAGTGACCATAAAGCAAGCACGTCACACCTTTTCCTTGTCGCATTGTAACAATAGGCGTCCTCTTTCTTCCACCATGAAACCATGTTTGGAGCTGCCAGTCAGCAAGGCACAGGCCGGCAAAAGTCGTACAAAAGAAATTACAAAACCCTAAACTTGACACACTCACACCCAAGTTTGAGTGATGCTGCAATCCAACCCACTCCCAGTCCAGCCATTGCGATCATTTGTTGATTGGCGGCCCTCCTTTACATACGTCTAGAATTCCTATTTGCTTTGGTTCCCAACTGACTCTTCGGTCGTTGAAACAGGTCCTCATAGCCCATCAGCCACTCCACCCATGCTGCATGACTTCAGATCGCCAGGATAACAGAGCAACCAACATTTGCTTGCGTTGCTCAAGTCATGCCTGTCAACCGGTGTAATTGAACAGATCATGTGCCCAATTGAATGACGCACAAACCCGTCCTGAGGGCTTTAAGGGCCTTCCACCTCATCGCAACTGAGGTCAATCGCCATGACCAACTTGCGGCTACATGTCTCAGGGAAAAACGCATGTAGGGAAACGCCAACCCAGCGCATGCACACGCAACAGCGTGACTCTTTGCAAAACTTCATGCAGCACTGCTACAAGGCTAGCTGCCGCTCATGTGTCTGCTACCGCGGTGTAACACATCACGTTTAAAACTGGACATGTGGGCACAAGAAATAATCCTGCCATTGCAGCTGGCAACCGGCCACTGACGTCTGGGCAGACCCATGGTGTCCATGCGGCCCAAGCATGTGATTGATGTGTGGAGGTGTGCAGACATGAAAACCCACCTGCCTTGCACCCCAGGTGAGTGACTTGCTAGTGCTTGCTGTTCGTGTGAGCAAGTACGCCAGTAAAACTAGGGCAAATGACAGTTGGTTGTTTAGATTGACTCTGTAGTCCATGCATCAAAGTATACAAGCATGGCCACGTTCTTGAAAACAGACAAAAGAATGAGTTGATCTGTATGAAATCGGCCAAACACCACTAAAACGTGTCTTGTAAAACCGCACCTGAAACCTGAAAATCGAGCACCAGCAAAGAGCCAAACCAGCAAAACCAAGAGCTCAGCAGTTGTGGAGAACTGACAAGGAATTGCTGCCCTGACAGCAAATGAGTGCTTTTGTGTTCCATATGTGCTGTTCATTCCTTTGTCATGATTCACAAGGAGCAATCCACTGCGCTCATCTTCAGTACAAGATGGCCACGTTGTGCCAGGTTAAGCCATGCTATCAAGTCCAGGGTTCGCCATGCAACGGAAAGCCATCAACTACAAGCCTGGCTTCCTACGCAGAATACACCATGACAATGTCTTTCAAGGCCCCTCGTCCCACGCCAGGTCATCACTACAAGCCATGGAGCCCTGTTCCGGACCCACACTGCGGTGCCGCTTGCTGCCAGCAGCTGCCTGCACCTGCCGCCGCCGCCGCTGCTCCAGCTGTTGCTGCTCGTGCTCCTGCTGCGCAAACTGCAGCTGCTGCAGCTGCTGCAGCTGCTCCTGAGCATGCTCGCCAGCCGCAGTTTGCTGCTGCTGGTACTGGAGCCGCTGCACTGACTGCTCCTCCTGCTGCCGGTTCAGCTGCCGCTGCTGAGCCGGCTGGCCATACTGCATCTGCGCTTCCTGGCTTTGGTAATGCTGGCCGTGCTGGTGCTGGTGCTGGCCCAGCTGCGGCTGCCCTTGCTCCTGCTGCGATTGCCCTGTGCTGGGCTGCCCAAGCACCGCTGCATACGTAGCACAGCCCTGCTGGGCTGGGCCCCCCAGCCCAAGCCGACTAGGCATCTGCTGCGGAAACCGCTGCTGCACGAAATCAGAGTCAGCTGCTGAGTTCACCGCCCCTTGCTCATGATCGTTTTGGTGCTGTTGTTGGCGACTGCCTGCATTGGACTGCCGCATGACCTCCTCTCCCTCCTCTACACCCTCAAGGGGTCGGCTGCTCCATGCCGAGGCTTGTGGATGACCCAGCCCCACCATGTTGCTGACGACCTCCTCTGAAGGCATGTCTTCATCAGAGATGTCGTCTGAACCACCTGAACAGGTCACACACGGTGTGGCAGCATCACAGTGAGCAATGTAACATGGTGGAAAGCTAGGGAATGACCGGTGAGGCAAAGCAGAATGCACATGTCACAGGGATGTAATGGACTTCAGCCTGAAAGTTGCATATCTGTGTCTGAACAACTGATGCAGATGCAACAGTAACAGAATCTGGTGCCTAACAAGGCCTGATGATAACATGCACACTTGCCATTCATATCGTATGGACGATCAGCATAGCTTGAAAGACAGATGTGTGACCTGTCTGACCGGTACCTCAGAAGTCGGTAATGTAAGTCGCCACCAAGTGTTCCAGCAGGTTTACGTAATCCACGAAAGATTTTTGCCGGACATTTCAGAAACCATCAGAGGCCCCTCCTGCTTTGCGACTCACCTTTCTGTGCGATGTATCGCAAGCTTTGGCCACTATCAAACATCTACGCCACTGTCGTCTGCCAACATGTTGCACCTCACCACATACCAGGCTCACACAACACACGTCACCACACATCATCCACATCTCAATCACACCCCACAGGAATTGTCCCAGAACTGGCAAACTTCTTTTTTTACTAGACTGGTGAATAGACTGGTCACTTACTTGAGCTCATAACGGTCTGTACATCCTGCATCTGTGCGCCTCCCTCTCCCTCCTCTCCACCGGCCTCCTCCTCGTTCTCCTCCTCGCCCTTTAAATCCCACTCGTTTGCACGTGCAACAGCCACTCCGCGCGTCCCGCCCTGGCGCTCTCGCAGCTGCCTCTCCTCCTCCCGCACGCGCGCCCGAGCCGCCCGCCCGAGCCGCGGCACACAGTGCTGCGAAGCAGCTTCCTCCACAGCTTGCAGCTGCTGCACCCGCTGCCAGGTGGGCGGCCGCTCCCTTTCCCGCAACTGCCACCCCGCTCCGCCGGCGGCTACCGCAGCCGCGCCTTCCCGTGGCAGCTCCACCTGCTGCTGCTTCGGGTTGTTGCTGCCCTGCTGGTTACCAGCTGGCGGCCAGCTGCTACCGCCTTGCTGGTTGAAGGCTGTGCCTGTGCCGGTGCCTGTGCCGGGTTGGGCGCTGCCGGAGCCGCCCTTGTTGCTGGGGCCGGTGGGCTGGGTGGGCGCGCGGTAGGGGTGGCGGGTGCAGGCACTTGTGGTCCCGGCTGCAGCGGCTTCAAGCACACTCACTGCATGAGCGAGGTTCGCTGCAGACTCCTGCACAGCAACGTGTGTCATAGCATCCGGATTTTTGCAAGCATGGCATATACCCGGTGTAATGTGGCATATACCAGGTGTAATGTGGCATATACCAGGTGTACTGTGGCACTTCAAGGTGCACAGGGTGACACAGTTCAGGATCACCGCATACACATACGGATACACTTACGGCCACCTTGGCCGTCTCCAGTATTCCCCGTTTCAGAAACTGCCAGACGGTTTTGACTGTTTCAGGCAGTTTTAGACATGAAATTCACATGAAAGTGGCGCAAATTGCCTGTAACGTGGATATGCTGTAGCAAGTGACAAGTGTCTAGCAAGCAAACTGATCACAAGTGCAGAAACCACCACGTGGCACTTGTCGGTTTCTAGCCCGTCCGGAAACGGGAGTCGACGAATACGCATACGGCCCAAATCGTGAAGTATGCGGACACAGTTTGAAAGGAGCATGACAAACACTCGTTCTTGTTAACCGCAGTGGGCGTTAGTGATGAGGATCAGCCAGCAGGTGCCATGAAAACCGAAAGGAAGCTGGCATTGCATACATGGCAGTGCGCTTGCGCTCCTACCTCGACGGTTATGATGCGGTTGGGGTAGTTAAACCCTAGTTCCACGTCTGCAACGGCCAGCAGCTGCAGCGCAAACAAGGGCGAACGTTCGTCTTGCACACTGTTCTTGTCTTGACATTCCGTCTACTGCATGTGCTGCTGCATTTCTCATCACAATGCTGTCTGTGGTTGGTGCTGCATTCCCATCACACATGCTGATGCTGTCTGTGTGCAGGCCTGACATCAATGTGTGTGCCTCGCATCACTATGCATGCTCACACATGATATGTCTGCGTGTGCATGCTCACACATCATATGTCTGCGTGTGCATGCTCGCACATGATATGTCTGCGTGTGCATGCTCACACCTGTGCTGGCGCCTTCCACGGCGCGTGGATGTGCTGTGTGGGCAGCCTGGAAAGCACGGGCAGCCAGCGGCGCACATACTCCCCGTCGGGGTCGAACCTCAGGGCCTCTGCCTCGTAGTCAATGATGTGACTGAAGGGCTTGGCGTCTGCAGACACACAGTGAGAGCCACAGTACCGTTAAGATACTGCTGCAGTACGCAATCCAACGACGCCCTGAGTAAACCAATGTGCTGCACATAAAAAAACTCATGTCACATGTTTGTTTCCGTTGAAGTAAGGAAGCAAAAGAGAGTTGAGCCCTGGAGCCGTTGGCACAACCATGGCCATCACCAGCACATCGCAGGTCCCACCAGCACATCGCAGGTCCCACCAGCACATCGCAGGTCCCACCAGCACATCGCAGGTCCCACCAGCACATCGCAGGTCCCACCAGCACATCGCAGATC
>QAXH01006381.1:77647-99830 GCA_004335635.1 Chloromonas sp. AAM2
GCCCATCCCCATTCGCATCCCCATGAACATGCCCCTGTCCATGCTCATGCCCATCCCCATTCTCATCCCCATGAACATGCCCCTGTCCATGCTTATGCTCATGTCCATCCCCGTTCCCATCCCCATGAACATGCCCCTGTCCATGCTCATGCCCATCCTAATGCCCCTGTCCCGGCATGCCCCGCTATCCTCACCTGCATTGACAGCGGCACGTCCAAGCGCGGGAACACCAGCCCCGGGCAGTCGCACAGCATGAGCGAGGCCGTCATGTAGTGCGTCTGGTAGTGCTTGGTGCGCCCAGGGTGGCTGGACACCGCAACCTTGTGCGTACCCAACAGCGCGTTCATGGTCGAAGACTTGCCCACGTTGGGCTCGCCAACAACACACACCACCACAGGCTGCGCCTTTCTCCGCCTGCCATTCCCAGCCCGTCTTCCTGCACCCCCCTCCTCCTGCTGTAAACCCTGCTCCTGAGCTGCACTGGCACGCTGTTCTGCCCCCTCCTCGCCTAACTCTCCCTCAACTAACAGATCTTCTTCCAGCTGCTCCAAATCAGCATTGAAGTTAACATCGTCATCTTCCTCTTCCTCTTCCTCCTCGTCTTCGTCCCCGTCCCGTTCAGTGAAGGTGTCCTCTCCTGTCTCAGGCCGGCTACTAGCCTGGCTGCGTGCCCTGCTGCCGGTCCTGCCTCCCCCACTGCCTTCTGTCCGGCCAGGCTTCGATCCGTCCCGCGTTGCAACGGCCGTCACCGCACCCGCACTGCGCCCCCGCTCACTCTTAGCCAGCCGCTGCTCCCGACCCCGTTGCACCCCCGTCGCTGCAACAGGCTGATGCATGCGTGCGATTCGCTTCTTCCGCACCGCCCCTGCCTTGCGGGCTTTTGTTCCCTTGACGTTCCAATCGTCACCACTTGCATCTCCATCGCTTCCATTGCTTGCGTCATCAGCAGCCGTGCTCTCGCCAGCGTCCGTCCCTGGCCCTGCCCCGGCTTGCTCGGCTACTTGGGCGGGAACTGGTGCTGCCCCTGCCCCGCGTTTGGCCACAGTGTTCCTCTGTCTGGCCTCCACAAGAACTTCTTTTGCGCTCTTGTTCACCAGTTCTCCCACCTGCAACAGGAAAGAGGAACAATGGGCAGTCGTGCAGGGCAAAACCGAGCAAGCAGCGCATGACAGGACGGCAAAACAAGCTGGCACAGGTAGTGGTATTTCTAGTATCTGATGATAAATGACACCTTGAAAACAAACAGAAACAATGAAGAGTGGGCTAGCCAGTACAGAGAAGTCCTAAATGCCCAGCTGTCGCAGAAGCCCTACCGTTTTCTTGGCCCCCTGTCTGACAACTTGGCAGTCCAAAATCGCTTGCATGATCTCCGGCGCTGCTGTTGCCGCCCCAGGCGCCGCACAAGAGGCCACCACTGTCAGCCCTGGGTGCCTCTCGGCAAACCAACGGATCCATTCCTTGACCCCGGCAGCGGGAACTAGGTCGGCCTTGTTGAGAACCAGCACCATTGGCTTGCGATGCTCCAATAGCACGTGGGTAGCAAGCGCCTCGGAGAAGTGGAGCAGGGGGTTCCTGCCGAGTGACAACATGTAACTAATTCAAACTGAAAAAGATCAAAGGTTGACTCAATAAAAACAGTTGAGATCGGGTTGACGTCACACAGTGACGAGTAGGGTTGGAGAGAAGACCCTAGCGGACGTGCGTTACGGTCACAGAGACAAGCGTGCCGGCAGCCTGCATGCGTCGAGCACATGCTCGCGCAGCCTGCATGCGTCGAGCACATGCTCGCGCAGCCTGCATGCGTCGAGCACATGCTCGCGCAGCCTGCATGCGTCGAGCACATGCTCGCGCAGCCTGCATGCGTCGAGCACATGCTCGCGCAGCCTGCATGCGTCGAGCACATGCTCGCGCAGCCTGCTGCATGTCCACCACCCAGTCCTGCCCCAATCATCATCATGCAGCCTTCTCCAACCATGTTCGGCGGAACCGTGCCCTCCTCACCACAGACTTGGCCCAGCCCTGCCCTCCTTGTACCCATGCAGTCTCCTTGACCCATGGTTGGCACACCCTTCCACCAGTGCATGGTGTGCATGTGTAGCGCAGACTGCATGGCTCCATCGCCCTCTCACCGTGCATCCACGATCATGAGCGCTACGTCACAAAGGTCCAGCACCCGCCATAGCTGACGCCAGTACTCCAAACGGTCCTCATAGAAACTCACTCGCCCCGGCTCAGCACTGCCCGCAACATTCTACAGGCACAGGCCAAAGCCACTGACTCAGGCTAGGGTCACGCGTAGTCAGCAGTGGTTGGACGTAGTCAGCAGCAGTAACTACCAGAGTTCAGGGTAGAGCCCACCAGACAGTGACATAATGAAAGAAGCTCCTGACAGGTGCAGCCATACAGGTCTTAATAGATAAGCTGTCAGAATTTCCATACACTGTCTACGTGTACGTGTATGTGAGCTGCAGTGCACCATCACTTGGCATTTCCAAGGGTGTATGCTGTTCTTCCTTCTGCTCCTGTAGCTCGCCCTGCCGCCAGATGCACCTGCTTGTATGCTGTGAGCTTGCCCGCTGCCTGTGTTCCCATGAAAATACCTTGCCTCCAACTCCCTGCGGCAGTGACCCTGCCCATAGCTTTGCAGAGACATGCAAGTACAGAGACATTCAGACGGGTCCCTGTTGCCCAACGCCCATTTTCAACATCGTTCGTCATTTTTCAGAGTGAACATCTACTTTGCACAAACATACGAAAACTGACCTTAGAACAGCAAAAGAACCGCCTTCAAAACTTGTTGCACAATAATGCAATCAACAAGCATGCCAGGCCAGAGCATGCTACAAAAACAAATCGTCACGTATCAAATGCCTTCTCCTCCGATGTACACCTATCTACCTGTCAACTGTCGATGTTGCCCCATGCCCAGCACTGTCCAAACTTGCCGCACCTGTCGCCACGTGTTGAATGCCTTCTCTTCCAACGCATGCAGTTCCGCAGCGCTGCGCACCACGCCGCGCCACGCCGGTCGTTTGGGCATGCCCAGTCGCCGTCCCTCCGGGGTGAAGCCCACCTCGCTCGCTCGGCAGCGGGGCATGCGGGCCGCTATCTCCGCACCGCCCGCAACCTGGAGCAACAAATGTACAGCAGCCACACTTAGAGGGGCAGTCAATGATTGTAATACAAGACAAAATTTGGAGGGGAGGCCGCGTCTTTAGAGAGACAGTCGTGTATTGTCACATAAACAAAAGCTTTAGCAACGTCTTTGTTGTTTATCCAAGAAGCTGTTGGTACATATCGGAGGATTGTTGCGGAATTGTTGAATGGTTGTCGAACGGACAGCCAGGTACACACAGGAAGATGATTTCTGTGAACGTCTTGGGCAAATGCCACTGCTGACGAGTGTACAATGCGCTTAAGTTGTATTACATAATGATGTCGTTGCATCGCCACTGCAAGAGCCATGCTACACAGCAGTTGCAACTGTCATGACGTCAGCTGGACTATGTAAAGGTCTGCTGGCACGTCCACATCACCTTCACAGCCGTGCAACCCCTGGTTTGTGACAATTTCACATGTTGTCACTTCCCAGTTCGCCATTTCTCTTGCTCAAGGTCTTGATAGAAAACAAGTCTATAGTCGCTTCCTGAGCATGAACCACTGACCTGCACAGTGCCTTCAATCCTCTCCAGCGGTGCATACTGTACAGGCGCCTCAAGCGCAGGCAAGGCCCTCCTCTCCCTCCTCTCCTTGGGCACCGCCGCTGGCTCCGCAACTGGCCGCTGCGCTGCTGCGCCCTCATGCCGTTGCCCCGCCTCAGCCTCCGCTCCCTGACCTGCTCGCTCCACTATCCCTGTAGGGCCTGTTATCAAACCAGCCAGGACTTAAGATTTTGGACTTTGCACCAGCAGTCCTTTGAAGTGCGAACTGATGATGTTGCCCATGGATGCCTGAATCTTCTGTTCAGCCGAACGGAGGATACAGATGTAAACAGACACTTGCTTGCTTGCTCACTCACTCACCACCACTGCAGCCCTCTTCCTCGCTATCATCCTCTCCTTGCCGTTTCTGGGAACGTTTCCATTTGAGGTACTCTTTCTTGGCTTTCCCGCTATAGGCGCCACCGCCTTCAGGCTTCTTCCAAGCAGCCTTGGCTGCACGTGCGCCCTTCTCAGCTCCCCCTCTGTCTCCCCCTCCTCCGCCCCTGGCTGTAGGTGCGCTGCCATTCGTTGCCAAAGCCGACTTGATGTACTGCCTGCAGCACCGCACATGCAATCTTACTGTGTGACCCAAGTGTGCTTGCAGAATGCAGAACGCTTTCTGTTGGTGCCCTCTATTGGCTGTTTATCAAACTCATACCTCTATATAAACATGGGCGTAGTCAACTCTTGCAGGCATTGCAGCCTGTGACCAGCTGTGAGTGGCATGAATGCATTGGTGCCGGAGCCTATGATTTCCATACACATGATAGCAATAAACATACTCTCAGTCCCATCCACTGAACTGCTGCAACTGAATGATTGCACCACGTGGACTATTCACCTCAACCAGCCTGCCTGCCTGCCTGCCTGCCTGCCTGCCTGCCTGCCTGCCTGCCTGCCTGCCTGCTGGTATCACGCTACATGACCCGTGTCCTTGAGCGGCTCACCTGACTGCGTCCCCCTTGGCCACCTCATACACTGTCTGTCCACCATCCGTCTCAACAGCAAGGGAGCAGCCCAGCTTGTGAAGCGCCTGCACGTACACCAAGCGTAGCTTGCAAAAACACACCCTGATCGTGCTGCCCACGTGATGCGTATGGCAAAGCATTGTGCATTCAAGAAGGTTATAGTCACATGCCACAATCTTGATTCTTGATGGGCCATCGTGTCAACTTGCTTGATGCACGTTCTGTGTGCTGGCAACATCAGAATGGGCCTCTTCTCCCATTGCACTCTGCCATGGCATAGCATGCCGTCATGTGTCATGCCCACATGGCATGCCATCACGTGCCATGCCCCCATGGCATGCATGCCTACCTTGAGAGCTCCCAGCTGTCCTGACCGGGCTGCTTCATGCACCGGCAGCCGCCCATCATTGTCAGCCTGTTCCAGATCTGCACCCTTGGATGCCAGAAACTCGATCATCTTGGTCTGAGTGGCATGCATCAGGCGCAAAGGGGATACAGCTGTATGCATGCAGCTGTAAGAGCACAGCTAAGTTGCATCATGAGGCGAGCCTTGCGCACAGTAAACGATGCCTATTCGCTGTGTGTCGAGAAGGCAAGTGATCAGTCATGCGTCAATGTTCAAGTGTAAGATGACAGCTACAGCAGAGCAGCCCTGTTCTGATGCAACATGTTACTAGCTAAATCAGATCTGCACGCTGACACCATACCTGCCGCACACACCTGGTCACCTCTAGCAGCCGCATGCACGGCGCTCCAGCCAACCTTGTTTTGCATGTTGATGTCGACACCCCGCTCCAGAGCCAAGCGAACTCCTGCTTCATCTCCACTGCAGCAACGGACGAGGTAGCAAAAACCCTACTGAGTCATGACCTAAGCCTGCACAAGCCTCGTCTCCTGTTAAAAAGCCTTTCCGACTGTGCGTGTCCACTAGCTCTAGTTGGACATGCTGTTCACAAACGACACACCGATTTGCAAAGTTCCATATGTTGCCTGTGAGCACATCATATTGATCTCCCTTCGTTGCCATGAGCCAGAGAGTCAAGTAACGTCAGGCGCTGCTATTTAACTACTGACTCGTAGATACATTACGGGTAGTAGATGCAAGGCTGGAGAGGGCACAGGATGAGGGTTTTCATGCACGCTCACTCGGATCACTCCTTGGACTTAGACGACTCTTGGATTCATTCCTCGGCGGCGAAGTAGACTAAGCCATAGAAGACGACAACAGCTACACGTCCACCCGCGCTTGGCTTGCCTGACAAACAATCTGCCACGATGATGATGCGGACTTTGCCAGCCCCGCCCAGCACATCTCGAGGAGCAATGCCTTGTCCGCAGTTGGTATGCTCTGCGCGGTGCAATATCAGTGCTGCTGCATCACCGAGGGAGGTCGCCCAAACCAATGAGGTGGGCGGATCTGGGTCAAACAATGATGACGGTCGGCTGACCGTGGGCAGGTTTGTCAGCTCACTGTCTGCCTTTGTTTGCAGGCATGCATGGCAAGGAGACAGGTGCTCAGCCTACCTGCCTTGCTGCCACTGCTGGCAGTCGCATCCACTTCTCAGCCAGCTAGAGCAGCCACAGACGCATTGCCTCCCTCCTCTGTACCCGGAGCTGTGCCCCTTCCTGTGGGTGCCATTTCTCGGCAAATCGGTAGAGAAGCCTGAGTGGCATTGCATGCCCAAGGCTGGCTTGATTTCCAACACCATCTTGCATGATGAGCCAGCTACGTCGTCCACTACCTGACCCAAAACCCTCCTACATGTTTGGTATGCGATAACCGCTGACTGGCACCCAGTTTTTAATCACTGCTGCACAGTGACGGACTTAAGACCGTACCAAGCTGACGTTGCCAATGTGGTGTGCAGGATGGGGAAGCGATACTAATCTCTGAGGCAGATACTGCAACACTCACACCCTCTGAAAAACAGGTGAGGATGAAAGGCACACGTGAAACAGCTAAAGCACTTGAAACACGGCATAAAGGCAGGACACGTGTGGCAAGCATTTGGCACATGCAACACGGCATGTATACAAGGCCTTCAAAAGATTACGGCCCTTGCTTGTGGCATTCCTACATTCAGCACATTCCCTGTGATGACCCAGTTGACTGAAAGTTCTACTGATGATGAACTTCAACTAATTCGCTTTACCTATCTGAGGGACATGCTTACCAACATGCGCACCATGCCTCACACATAGCAAGAGACGATGGGGTGTAGAAACGGGGTTTCCACCGATTGGTGGTGATTATGCAGCACCCTTGCACGTTCCGCATGCACCCGCATGTGCTGTAGTGGTGCAAGTGCCCGTTCATGCAGCCATAGCCCTGGAAGCGTGTCAAACTTCAGTACAGGTTTGTTTAGCGCCACAAGTCATACTGCTGTCTGAGCATCATCATCATCATCTCTCACCGTACACATGCTGTGCCGTGCACATGCATCCTGTTTAAACCCTGTGCCACGTGTGCATTGCAGGTATATGCACAGAATCGGCGAATCCAGGCACAGAATCGAACACCAGATGGTTTCCCCGGCTTCGTTCGCAAAGGCTTTGATGTCAAGGTGGTTGGTGACTTCCAAAGTGATGAGAGCGGGTGAGTGGTGCTGGTTATGTGCAGCCTGGCGGAGAACAACTGCTCCTGACGGATGGAGGCAATGGAGTATAATTGGCCATAGCCTGGTCAGAGTGTGAAAGGAGAGGCAATGACTGATCTAGCACCAGCATCAAGAAACATGTCCATGTGCTTCAACCTATATGGCCAGTTCCCCTGCCCGCAGGCCTCACAAGGCCTGACATCTGACCTGTGTGCTGTTGTGTCACACTTCATGTACATGTTGTCAGTTGAAGCCACATGCACATTCACACATGCCTGCCTGCTGACATTCGACCTGTGATGCATGCCACTGTGCTGGCGGTACAAATCAAATGCAAATGCTGGCATACCTTGATCGTTCTCAGCTAAAAAAATCCCATCTCAGCAGGGTTGACTGATTATGTGAGGGTTGACTGATTATGTTGTGCAAGGAGTCACGTCATCTGTGCTCTCGAACAACGTCACATGTGCCCATGCACTACTCTTGCTGCAGGTTATTCTACCGTGATTTCGCTCCAGGTTCTGGGCCGCTTCCTGTAGATGGTCAGGAGGTGGTGTTCCACTACACCGGTTACAATGAGAGCGGCACGGTCATTGACTCGTCCTACCGCCAGGGGCGGCCGGCACAGACACGCCTGGGCGTCAAGGGCATGATTCCAGGCAAGCAGTGACCACAGCCTGCACAGACGTGTCAATCTGCAGGGTGCCTGCCCGCAAGTGCAATATAGACATGGTGAGAAATGACACCCGGTGGTACCAAGAGCAGTGCAAGTGATATATAACCCAAGGAGTGATGTTGGTGTTGTAGGCTTTGGTTCCACCGGCAGCAGTGTTCTAGCATGGGCCAAGTGCCGCTGCCGCAACAGCGTACGTGCATGTCTTGCTGGCTGCAGGCTTTGAGCTGGGCATTCGAGGCATGAGGGCAGGCCAACTTCGGCGCATCATTGTACCCCCTGCACTGGGCCCACCAGTCGGACCCTCAACCTTCTTTAGTGCAAAGCAGTGCGAGGTAAGCTTCACATGCTGACAGCCACTCAGTGATATTTCAAGGAGGGAGTGCACACCAGGAAGCATGTCCAACGCAGTAGTCTTGCTATGAGCCCACGGAGAAGTATATTCTGGCACCTTCTCAGACATGGCCAACTCCCACCTTGTGCTAATGGTCATGTGCTCTCCCTGAAGCCCTTCTATAATTGTTTCTGCAGGTGTTTGACGTGGAGATGCTTGCAATTCGGTCCTGTCAGCGTCGTCAGCTGGCTATGTTCTCAGATGTTGTCTGCAGTTGAGCAGCTGCCACCGTCTGCTGGCCAGGTGTTTAGGCACACCAGAAGTTTGCCATTTCTGGGACAATTTTTGGGGTGGTGTGACTGACATGTCTGAGATGTGTGGACATCTGGACAGCATGTGTTGTGGTGCAACATGTTGGTAGATGATAGTGGTGTGACTGCTAGAACTGGCACATTGGCATGGAGTTATGCTGGAGTTGATTCAGTGTGTGTGACTACTGGTATGCTCTCCCTCCTTGTAACAGTTTGTGGACGTGACAAGCCAGAGTTTCCAGGTGATGATTGGATCGCCTAGGCCATGCTCGGGGTCTCACTCACTAGCTCTGACACTGACCTTGACAATCTTTCAATCTAGTCCATTCGAATGGCTAACGGGATGCTTGCGGAAGGTGTTTTGTGGGGTGATGGCCATAAGGGCCTCACCACACCTTGCTGACACGGTCAGACTCCCCTTTACTAAGAGAAATTTTGGCAATTCGCGCAATCAGTTGATGTTTGCGTTGGACGTGCTTCATGGTGTGCACTCCATCCTTGTAACCATTGCAGAAACCAATATGAAGGTGTGCACACCCACAGCTGAACTCTGATCTATTTGCGCTTGTCCTGGAAATGAAATTTGTCATTGCAAGACTTGGACCTGGCATAATTCAAGCCCATGGCTCTTGGACCTTCCTATGTTGTTCAGCAACAGACCCTCAAGCCTACAGGTGCTGCTCAGCAACAGCCATGCATCGGGCACTCGTGGCTCTCTCCAAAATCAAGGTTTAGGCACTGTGGCCAGGATGAATTGGAAACCAATTGTTCGAGATCAATAGCCAGGGCCCGGTGACAACCAAATGAGACCACGGATGGGACGCACACAAGTGCATCCTGACAATACACAACTGAGACTTAACAAGGTTTGGAACCACGAGTGCTACATGCACAGTGGTGTCCTCAGGTCCTCAACAACTGTGTCGTTAGCTTGTGCTGTCAGGCAATGATGTACAAGAACGCCAGCAGTACCTGCCCTGACATGGTGAAAACAAGTAGCATGTCAAGAAATCATCTATTGCAGCCCAATCCGCGTTAGTGGTAGCTGGGCGAGCATATAAATGTACCACCGTTGAGGTCAGTCATGTCACTGGAACTGGAAAGTTGGTGCTGCACGCTGTGCGTGTTACTGTGTCAGTCAACAGGGCACCTTGTTTGCGCAGTGCGCACATGTCACTATGTCATACAACATGCCGTTGGTCTTGAACGAGGGTGGTCTGGAGCCCACCATGTCTCAGGTTGAAGGCCCACTGCAACCGGTCTTGGCTTCAGGTGGTGGTTTGAGCTTGCCAGCCTTGCCTATGTCTCCATGGGTGCAGGCTCGTTCTCAACTGCGCAAGACAAATGACCACAAGGTCCTGTTCATTCAGCCATGTTTCATGCAGATTCTATCAGCAAGTGCAGAGGATACGAGCGCTGCGCAACTGGCCATGTGTGTGCCATGCAAAATGACCCATTCCCGTCAGCAGGCCCTGACGATGGTTGACAGCACACTGAAAACAAATGCTCACCTGGCTCTGCAGCTGGTGCCTTGCCCTTTGTCTTGAAGTAGCCATCGAGGTCCTCGTCGAGGTGCTTGGCGCCCTGATCTTTGTCCTTGAGGAAGTAAGAGTTCAGATCATCGTCCAGCGAAGAAGCGTTGAGGTTGCGCCTCTCACCTCTGCCCCTGCCACCTCGTCCACCCCTGCCTCCGCGCCCTCCCCTGCCTCCGCGACGCCCCTGAACAGAAATGCCCCTGCCCCCAGATGGACCTCCACCGCGACCACCACGGCCAGATTTTGCAACGCCTCCACGGAATCCTCCAGCTGACTGACTTTGCTTGGCCCTTGCAACGACGCCACCACCACCCTGGCCTTGCCGTGAACCCTGGTTTTGACCGCCACGCCCTCCCTGGCCTCCACCTCGGCGAACCTGACCACCTCCGCCACCGCCGCCTGCCCTTCCTCCACGGCGACCGAACGCCATGCTTGGTCCGCTGAAGTGTGGGAGGACAGACGAGGGTTGGAGATTGCAACGCAAGCTCCGAGCACTGCACGGGCTTTGCTTTAGATTGCTGCTGAGGCCCAAGACGCAAGTTTGCGGGCAATCCACCCTGCGTGAAGCAGTGCCAGGCCACTTGTGTCGGAAGTCGGTTGGTAACGTTTTTTGCAAAAGCAGCATGGCCAGCTCTGCCTGGTTGGTGTGCTTAGGCGTTGCTGATGCTCTGCCAGTGCACACAAGGATTTTTGACGCAAACTTCTGACTACCCTACACCAGGCACATCCAAGGCCATCAAGAATGCGCAGAATTTTTGGCGCAGGAAAGAAGGCTGCACCACCCCCAACGCTGGATGAGGCCACTGACAAGCTTACCGGGCGCGGCGACAGGTGAGTTGCAGTTGATTTGCTTGGTGGACAGACCCGGTCCAGTCTTGCCCAAGCTTCAAGGCAGCTTCTGACCCCAACACATCACGGCATGCAGGATGGATGAGCAAATCAAAAAGCTGGATGACCAGCTGGTTAAGTACAAGGAGCAGATAAGAAAAACGCGTCCGGGCCCTGCTCAAGAACAAATCAAACGGAGAGCGTTGCAGGTGTGATGGCCGGGGTTTTGGGGAGCTGCATGGTAGGCTGCTGTGCTATGTGCAAAATTCTGTGGTTGCATAAGCTCTTAGGTTAAAGGCAGGAGTTTGGTTGCACGCCAGCATGGCTATGGAATCGCACAGAAGTTGCAGCTCAGCCCTGTGACGCACTGCTTGGGCACAAATGCTGCACATGCTGCGCCGACCAGCTACCACGTGCCACACAGGCCTTTTTGCCTTGCCTTCATTCATGTCGCAGCTCCTGAAGCAGAAGCGATTGTACGAGGGCCAACGAGACCAGGTGTGTAGTGAGTTGTGTCGTGGTCGTACACTGCAAAGTAGGCGATGTGAGATGCAAGTGCGGCGATGGCAATCGAGTAGTGCACTTGATTGCTACCTTTTGCATTTGTTGCATGCTCACCGAACCCATTCACAGCAGACCACAGGCCTTTCCTTTCAGGCCTTTTCTTTCAGGCCTCGCCAAGGTTCGACAATGGTGAATGAGAATGACTGTTCAGCTATCTCTGTTTTTCCGAAGTCTGTCTCACGCCATTCCGGTTTCTCCTGTCATCCTCAGGCACAGCCGTTACATTTTTATCGGTTTTTTTTTATTATCATCATGAATGGCACACAAACAGTTACGGGACTCCCAAAGTATATGCAAAACTTTCATTGGGATTCTGGGTTTATTCATATCGGAATCCGATCGAATTGTCAAACCCTGGTCCTCGCATCCTTGTGCACACTGTTGGCTGGCCTTCGTTCCAAGCCTTGACATTTGTTTGTTTTCTGTCACGTGCCTTGTATCAGGTCTACGCTCAACAGTTCAACATGGAACAGACCAAGTTTACAGTGGATAGCATCAAGGACACAGTGGGCACAGTGCAGGCGCTGAGTGCAGCCCAGAAGGAAATGAAAGGACAGTTCAAGAAGAACAAGGAGCTTGACATCAACTACATTGACAAAATGCAGGACGACATGTTTGATATGATGGTGAGCCCAATGGCTAGCTGCAGGCATCATTTGAAGCGGATTTCACTACTGTGGCAATTCTTGCGATAACACCTGCAGAGCATGCCAGGCAACTGCAGCATACTATGTCATGAATGGCAAGGGACCGTTGAGCCGTGGATCGTTGTTACGTTGAAGATGAGTTTTGTTATTACATCTGTGAATGCATCTAGCCTTTCAGGACATGAGTTCAAGCAATGTGCGATGTAACATGTCATGATTGCATATGCCACCCCTCAGGACATGAGTCGTGAGATCAATGACGCCATGGGCAGATCCTATGACGTGCCTGAGGATCTGGATGAGAGCGATCTGATGGCGGAGCTGGATGGCTTGGAGGCCGACATGTCCCTGGAGGAGGGGGAGAAGGGAGCCACCCCCTCGTACCTGCAGGTAGAGGCGTGCGGGGTACAGCAGGCTTGGTGCGCTACAGGACATCAACATGTCTCAGGCTTGGCATGCTTTGAAACGTAACAGTGTCTCAGCCTTGCTTGATGTGGTGCTGCAGCTGCCGGCACACAGCAGCCAAGGCACATTCACCAGTGCTTTGAGCTGATCGCAGCGGCGCAAGCAGAAGGCTGTGCAAGTCTACTAGCACAGTGTGAAAGGGCACACCCGGTTTGCAATGGAAGCACTGCGTGTGTTCTGTACTAAACTATGCCTGTCGGTGTATCATCTCACTGTGTGTGCAGGAGCCTGAGCTGGGCGACTTCCCAGAGGTGCCCAATCAAAACGCCCCACAGGCGGGCGAGGCGCAGGCCTTGCGCACCTGACAACACAACAGTTGCGCCAGCTGGCATGGCCCTGGCCATGGTTTGCCATGGCACAGCAAGCTATGCCCTGTCTACAGGGTATCTTTACAAGTGTTCCTCAAATCACTTCACGTAGGTGTAACGACTGTGAGTACACCGCTACGAGTTCAATGTCTGCCGCACCGACCTGCACCCGTTCAGAATGCACCCGCCGACTTCGTCCATTGCATACAACCTTCACATGATGCACAACCTCAACAAAATAGTGTTGTGTTGTTTGAGACTTCGTACGAATTCACGACAGTACATTTGTTGCCAGTGGCACCTCTCTGAGGCTTCATGGTCGCGTCCAGATGACCTTTGACTTGTGCTTGCAAGAACACAAATCTTCATGCTTGTATCGTTTTCGTTAGTTGTCCTGTTTTCTAAGGCATACATGCACATCGTACCACTAGTCATCTTTTTCCCAGCATTCACACTCCATACGTGTGACCTTGCGATACCATTGTAATGTGCTCCTCAGAAGCTTCTATTGCTGTGTTGTTTGTGGTGAAGGAGCTGGCAGCTGCAGCCTACAACCCCGGCACGCTGCTGCCGGGCGCAAGCATTTGTTGCTCAGGGGGCTTGAACCAACATTGTGACGACCACACCTTCACTTGTGCTCGCCTCCATGTGATTAAGAATGCCAAGCCGTTTGAAGAAGTCAACATGCAGCAGGACAAGCCGGCGCACATTTGGAGAGTTTCAAGGACAACTTGTTGTGCCTGTTGTGTCACGTGTTATTGTACGTTCTCCCATCCCACCCCACACGCCATTCACGTGCTATTGAAATGAGCGGGGCAGATAGGCAGAACAACTAACCCAGGTCTGAGGGAACTCTTTAGCTGCAGCAAGACAAAGACTTCTCTTCTGTGTCACTCTGTGATACCATTGTAATGTGGTCTCCAGTAGCAGGTCTCTATTGCTGTTGTAGTTGTGGCAAAGAAGCTGGCAACTGCAGCCTGCAACCCCGATGCACAGGCAAGCCGACGCCAAGGGACAGCGAAGTGTTTGTTGCTGAAGGCTTGCCACACTCTCACGCGTGCTTGCCTATCACAACATTGTAACCACCACACCCTCACACTTGAGTGGCCCTCCTTCTGGGGTTACAAATGCCAAGCTGTTAGATTGCAGCAGCACAAGCCGAGCTAGACGTTTGCAAAGGGCTTGCAGAGTGAACATGGCCTTGGTCAGCAAAACCCCAGTGACGGGCTGTGGGCCTCATCGCAAGGGAAATGGGCAACCATGCGTGGCGATGCGCCTCAATACCCCTGCACAAGACTCGCGCTCCCTTGTTCGAGTTGCCGTGGGCAGCCCTGCCCTGAGTGCTGAAGTCGAGAGAAACCCTCAAGCGCGCAGCACCATTGCGCTCAAGGAGTGGAATGTTGCCAATCAGGCACTGCATCGTGGACTGCAGACTGTGAGTATTACCTTGTGTCTCTGGATAGGATATGTGGGCCTGCATGCCCGGCCATCCGTCAGGGCAGGCAACCAGGCTCCCAACTACATTCAGCCTTTGTAGATGAATGTTGTAGCCACATGGGCACATACACACAGTGCTCCCTATCTGTCCATTCCTCATGCATGACAGATTTTAGTGCGCAAGGGCGGCATCAGGGAACCTGTATTCAAACCTCCAGGGCGTCAGTTCCTTCTCTTCCCTACATCCTTCCACAGTCAACAATCGCTGCTCAAGCCGGGCGTCAGGGACACAGACTGGTGCAGAGTGGTGAGGAAAGGGCAAAGGCACTGCTATAAGCCAAGTATTTCTGGAACAATTGATTGAGAATTAAGGAGATGGTATCGGGCGCATGGGGCATGTAATGAAGGCTTGATGAAGCCAGAGACTGTGGGGGCAGTCGTTGTAGTGGTTGGGTGTGCACTCTGCAGGCAACATATGCTTGTGAGGTCATGCCAAAGCAGCACGTGGTCCTTGCTGGGATGAAGCACGTGCATACACTCAAGAAAAATTTGAAGCACGTGCATACACTCGAGAAACATTTGAAGCACGTGCATACACTCGAGAAACATTTGAAGCACGTGCATACGCTCGAGAAACATTTGAAGCACGTGCATACGCTCGAGAAACATTTGAAGCACGTTCGTACGCTCGAGAAACATTTGAAGCACGTGCATACGCTCGAGAAACATTTGAAGCACGTGCATACGCTCGAGAAACATTTGAAGCACGTTCGTACACTCAAGAAACATTTGAAGCACGTGCATACACTCAAGAACATTTGAAGCACGTGCATACACTCAAGAACATTTTAAGCACGTGTATCTATTACCTCGTCTCGGAGACATCTTGGATGGACGTTCGTGAGGTTTTGAGCAAACCTCCTGACAGACACCACAGCATTGGGATTCAAAACTCTACTATTCGACACATGCAGTGTGTGTAGCTTATTTGCAGGCCATGGCTCTCGAGCCCAAAGAGTGTGAGTACTTGGTAATGGACACGTATGTGGAGGTGACGGGCGCGTGGGTGACGGAGGATGCGGGGGTGTTGGAGGCGCTGGACGATCTGCACATATGGACTCAGGTTGGTGGAACGCACGCCATGGTCACGCAAAGGGTCCCAGACAGAGGGTGCACTTCTTCATGTGCACGGCATGCCTGTGCAAAAATCTGCACATATAAACCTGCACAGGTACGGACACAGGTACAGGAGTACGGCAAAGTAGCTAGGCAGAGGCAGGACAGGGAGGAGTTTGTTAGCAGCCGTAACTGGTTTGGACCGGAGGATAAATGACAGGTCCGTGTGCAGGGGTCAGGGCAGGGCAGGGCAGGGCAGGGCAGGCTGCACACCGACGATGAAAAGTTGTGACAGTGATTGTGACAGTGTCAGGATGGGGGAATATTGAATACCACGGGGGTTAGAATACAAACAGTCAGAACAGCTTTGAGCTTTTATTTTGACTGCACTGGCTTGTCTACAGAGCATATGGCTATGGCATGTGTTGTGTATGCATCATGCTACAGCTGAACCATCAGTTTGATAGTCCTGGTGGTTTCATTCAGGAGTTTGTTGACGCGCGGCTCAAGTGGCGCAGCAAGCAGCCGCTGACTCTGCTGGAGCTGAGGGCATGGCAGCTTAGGCCTCCCACGACCCTGAAGGTGAGCAGTGATGATATCATGTTTTGTGCGTGTAAACGTAGGTGCCATGACCTTGGCACGTAGGCGCAGGAAGACATATGCAGAACTGCCGATTGCCTCAAATAAGTGTGTATTTGGGGTTCCCAGCAGTTGTGCAAATCGCCTGTAGTGCGTTGGGTACGAGCTGGTGAAGTGAAGTGGGCACAGAAACGACTTGAGAATCTTTTTGGCCCAGTCGTGTGGGTTCACAAAGCAGTTGAGGCGGCCACGCAGTGCAGAAAGGCTGTGCCCAGGAGCTCCCAAGCGAGGCAGGCAAACATGGCAACATTCCAGGAGAGACCGTGTGAGGTGACACGCAGGCACCATGCGTATTTAGCCAGTCATTTTCACGACTATGCACGAGCGATGTCCTTCTCTTACGAACTAGGGCTACAGCTGTGCGGCAAAAGGGTTGGTCGTGAGGTCATGACGGGCAGCCAGAGATGTGTCGCCTATTTGCTATGAAACTGGGCACAGAAACAGTTAAGAACCCAGGAGTGCGGCGAAAGCGTTGGACGTGTCAAACAGGCAGCCAGAGGTGTACCCTGGAATACCCTGAAGCACGTTACAAGGATGGAGTGCACACCATGAAGCACGTCCAACGCAAACATCAACTATTCGCGCAAATTGCAAAAAATTCTTTTAGTAAAGGGGAAATAAGCCGTGTCAGCAAGGGGTGGTGAGTCCCTTGTGGCCATCACCCGACAGAGCACGCTCCAAAAGCACCCCGTTAGCCATTTAGATGGTACACCCCTCCCCTCCCCACACGCAGGTGGACCCAGAGTTCTTCGGATGCTTTTCCTTTGTGGATTTGCCCTTGGGGGGAGAGGGGAAAGCAGGGCTGAACCGGCCTGTCAACTTAGAGGGCGCGGTGCCTGCACTCACTGACGTTCAGTTTGCAGAGCGACAGCAGCTGCTGCGCAGCCGGCTAGCCAACGTTGAACACAAAGCACTGGTGTTGTGAGGCGGCTGCCAAATCCCCACTGAAGTCCGATCTGGATTGATTCAACTGATACTTTCAATGTCATCATCACAAGTCTTCAGTCCTGTGCATCAGGCTAGGAGGGAGAAGGTGCACAAGAACCAAGACACGATGCCATAGAACTCCTTTTGCATAATGCCATCTATCACTGTTTGTTTCCCTGTTCGTTGTTGAGCATGCGCTTGTACATCAAGCTAACATGGATGCGTTGGTTATGAAGAACCCTGCACCTATCATCAACCTGCCGAACCCAGAGCATGCTCTGATTGGCATGGCTGTTCAAGCACTGCTGCCATCGGGGCGTTTCGTTGAGCCTCTTGGGCAATCTTTCATGTCTGTTCATGTCTGTTCACGTCTGTTCATGTCTGTTCACGTCTATTCATGTCCAGGGTTAGGGTCCATCATCGTACAGGCCTTTCCATTTCGTCCTTCCCCAGTAACCATCTGCCAGCCTGGACATGCCCCCCCGGTTATTGCAGGTTGCTTGCACTGCAAGTTGCAGAAATAAATCCGGCAGACAACAACATTCCACTGTGACATGTACCGTACAAGCCGGAGCAAGGCTGAAAATAGAGCAAGATTCAACATGTCAGCCGGAAATCTGCAAGTGGTGCCATGTTCGTCTCACTGAGTAGAGCCATGCTGATCTCACTGATCACAGGCAGTCCAGCCTGGCTAACAGGGTTTGCGGACAGGACAGCATCCCGAGGGGTGGCCACCACCATTACTAACGCGCGTATCACTATCCTCTTCACTTGTAGATCGGACGGGTAGGAGTGTCTTCCCTCATGTGATTGTCACAGCCATGGTTCAGCTTGTCGATGGTTGAGACAACAATCATCCTGCCTCAGATACAAACAGTGGCAGGTAGCAGCCCTGCATCTTGTTGATTTTTCAAAAAGATTTTTAAAAGCAGACCAATCGTTACACGGTTCAAACAGGCTCCTCAGAGCCCTGCCATCAAATACCATGAACAGAGCATAGCTTGACACACACGGGATGCAGTGGCTGGGAACAAAACTCCACCAACAGTGTCTTGTGTGTACAATCTCCACCTCATGAGCCCCACTGCATGAGCTCCGCCACCCCGCCTTGTCTTCTTTGATTGGATGAAAGACCTGCAAGCACGCAACCAAACAGCATGTGTGTGTGCGTGTGCGCGTGTTCTCTCTGTGTGTGTTGTGTTACGAAGTTCAACTGTAAAACGTTTTGGCCAGTGTGCTCCTCGACAAGAATTAGAACGAACAAGTCGAACTTGGCTCCAGAGGAGACAGATGTAGGTGCATGACAGTCTACATTCCAGCTCACCTCCGTTTGCAATCCTTTCCTTGCGCATTTGCACCACGGGCGCGAGCGCCTCTTGTCGGGCATGTGCCCGTTCCTGGCCCTGGGTGTGCCCCGCATCGATCACATGCTTGGGACGCATGGACAGCTTTTGGTGCGCCCAGGCGTCTGTGGCCGGTTGCCAGCTGCGGTGGCAAAAGAGCAGCAATAGGAAAATCACGGTCTAGCATAACAGCAGTATCATCGAACTGATCTTGTGAAACTACCTGAAACAGAGAAAGTCTTACGCAGAAGTGTGTAATAATTGGTACGCAGGGGTACAGGATCATGTCAAGGCAGGGGTTCCTGAAGCAACTACTGGTGAAGTGGCATATAAGCAACAGACTATTCACGTCACCTGCCTTGCTGATGCCTTGTTATATTCCTGCCCTGTGATGGGGTTGAAGCCGTGTGTGAGGTGCCGCTGCAGGGACGCCTCCCGCGCCGCTGTGTGCCGCAACTCCTGGCGCTCCGCTCTGATGCTCTCAACCTGGACAGCACAAGCAGAGAGAGAGAGTCAGCATGTATATATGTGTGTGTGTGTGTGTGTGTGTACATCTGTATCGTTTCCTAGACCCTTATCTTTGTGCTGTGTCAACATATGATAGCTGCTAACTCCTTACTGCTGTGTGCAAGGGCTATCACACAGCTATCGAGCGCTGCCAAAGACCAAGTCTTCATTTTCATGCTCTCAGTCTTTTTTAGTCTTGAGAACAGCTGTGGCTCAGCAGGTTCACGGCCAGTGCCTGACCGCGGAGGGTTTTTGTTGTTTAATGACACATGTGCTGCACACCTGCTTCCGCTCCTGGTCTTGCTGTATGGTAGAGGCAGGGCGCAAGCTCTTCCACCCAGGCTTGGAAGGGAAGTTGGCAGGCTTCTTCTCCAACGGCTCGTGACAGTGCTGGAACAGCAACGCCAGAGCCAGAAACAGGATGAGTTGCATGAGCTTCGCAATTGTATCATTTGGCATGCTGGCTGACTTGCATGGCATTGGTCAGTGGTACCAAAACACGAGCTCACGTATGACTGCTGTGCTGCCTCAAGCTTGAGCGCAGGTTGCCGTGCCAAAACAGCTCAAGTCACTGGTTGCTTGCATGCCATTTTTGAGTGTGCAGGACTGCTGTGCTGCTCATGCTTGCACGCAGGATGGGGTTGAGAAGGAAACCAGTTGTAGTCCAATGAGCGCAACATGTCCATGAACGGGCTTTGCATGTACGGCATTCTGTGCGTTGCCTCACCTCCGCACTAGAAGGACCCGCTCCGTGCAAAGGATCCCAAATCGTCCGATAATGGTCGTTCGGCTGACTGGCAAGCCCACGAGTCATTTGTCGTACACTCTGTGAGGTCTCAACGGCACTGCGAGAAACTCGCGAAGTCAAGATCACTTTGACTCGTACGCTCAGGCCACCAGCTCATCATGTGAGCGCGGCAGAGAAGGGTTCGTGAGGTTTCCAAAACTGCTTGTACTTGTCCTGTGGGCGTTTTGGTCACTGCCTTCTGCACCTCAGAAGGAGCTGAGAATACCATCAGGAGGCTCGCACCCAGAATCACCAGTTAGTGCCCTGCATCAACTGCCGTCTGCTGGCCGATGGCTGACCGAGCTGCTGTCAACCTGGTGGTGTAAAGTTCCTGTACTGCGTCCTATGATACTGCACCATCCAGGTTGAGTGATTGGCTGACCAGGTGGAACAGCAAGAATTCCTGGTCAATAAGCAATAATAAGAAAACGAGTGTGCTTCTCTGCTTTCAACAGCTGGACTTGTCGATCTCTCTTCACAAGCACGGGCTACTCCACTAGCAATGTGTGTTCACTTACAGGACACGCAATCAAAGAAGATAACAAAACCAAACGAATTGGAAAGATGCGAAAGCTTCATATGTACGCTGTCACCCTGCTGACGCGGGCTTGCGGGCAGGAAAGAATCACGAGTAAGAAGTGTGTCGCAATCCCTTTCACATGTAGGTTGGACGGGTTGGAGTCCCTCCACTCTTGTGATGGACCGTGCCTCACTTGACTGGAACCTAGTAAAACGCGTCCAGTTGACGTCAGAGTCAGAGAGCGCGTGCATTCAATGTGCCCGCCTTGTAAGTAGCTCGTGCAAAAAGAAACGGAAAAAAGGAAAAGGCAGGTGAAATGGACAGTCACTGCACCGATTGTCAGCACGTGCAGGCTTTTTGAGACAAGAAGTACAAGCAAGCGATTGCTGGTGTACAGCAGCAGTGATCCCAGCGATCACGGCTTCTGACATCAGGCAAGACTTGACAAAGGCATAGTGAGGCCACTGAGGGTAGACGGCAGATGGCCGCCACAGGTCTTGAGCGTGGTATGCACGGCCATTTGCTATGCATACCATGCATGGATTAGGTGCTCCTATACAAAGATGGTTGTATACAGCTTGTTGTAACCCTTTCTGATCAATTGTTGTTTCAGGTCCCTGATTACTACCCTTTCTGCCAACAGTTGCAAATGGTAGCCGGTGGATTCTTGCCAGCGCCACAAGATGTACACCTTGATGCCTGCTACTTCACATGTGAAGGGAATTGTGACACGCTGACTGCTGTGTGCCGGCACTTGCTACTTCACATGTAAAACGGACTCCGGATCGAGAACCTCCCAGTTCAACCCAGGTGTGCTGTGTAACACAGGCTGAGGCACATGGCGCTGACCGGCTGCAGCTTCTGAGTTCTGGCAAACCAACCCCCTAGCAAGCGTTGCCCTGCGTCAACTTGGCAATCGTGTTAATGCTTCGGAGTACGAAGGCAATCATACTCTTCCTTCAGGCTGGAGCAGGCCAGCCCTTTCACTCCCCTCATCTTCAGAAGGCAAACCGACGAAGTTCTCCTTCTCTGACAGTTGGAAGTAGTTGTCCTCCTGCTGCCTGGCCTTCCACCAGCGCACAGCGGAAACCGCCCCGAAGGAAAGCAGGGCAGTGCTGAGCACGCACAGCAACACAATGGCGAAAATGCGGCCTCCGGACATCTGGCCTGTACCCGAGCCTGCGTGCAAGGGGCAGCACGCCGTGCACATAGGGGTCTGGTAACAAGCACCAAGGGTCAGGCGCGCGGCGGTCAGCATGCAGGGGGGGCTAGCAACACGGTTATAGCTTGGAACTGAGCCACTCATGCCCCTCACTTCAGCTTGCTGGCCAGATGGGTCCGGAACAGTTGCAAACAGCAAGGGCTGGAAGTGTCAGGCAAGCGTCCCATGTGACCTAGCCACCTGAGTCTGTGGGTTCCCAGCAGAGCACTAATGGCAAGTTGATATGTCGTCGCGTGAAGCTCAGCATGCGTGCGTGTGCGCGTGCCTTGTGCACGGGCCAGCCGTTCTGCACTTCTCGAGCGCAGGCCTGCCCCAGCCCCTACCTGAGTCATAGCCCATGTCACCGCCAGCAGCATTGCTGGATGAGGAGCCCATTGCGTCGTTGACGCTGTTATGAATGCCCCAAATGATGGCGTTGTCGTTGGTGAACCATCCTGTGGTGGCCTGCACACAAAGTCCACAGAACGAATCATTCACAGAACACAAGCAGGAACAGTAGGCGTTGATGGTGCAACATGCAGAGAGCAGTCATGACCCTGAAGCAGCACAGGCAGCGGTCTGTTGCCATGCCAGCCAGCCCACTTCAACTCTATTGACGTGGCTCACGGCATGTCATGCCCAGACATTAGTTCGTCACAACAGAACCTCACATTCTTCCACGAACCTCACATTCTTCCACGAACCTCACATCCTTCCATGATGCAAGCTCACATGCGCCCAGCCACAGTCACAGCCATGTCACCCCTGATCTACG
>QAXH01006382.1:0-23314 GCA_004335635.1 Chloromonas sp. AAM2
TACCCCTGCCAGCGTTTGTTTCAGGGCCACAGCACCACCCAAGCACCACAAGGCTCACAGTCTTCACCAAAGACACTGAACATCAAACCCAACAAATCAGACGGTGCAGTCAGTCAGCTAACAGTGCTCCTGGCTTCACCATCGCTTGCCTCTTGTACCAGGCTGTGGCTCACCCACCTGTTGCACATGGCACCTCCCCGGCATCTAGCGTTGCAGCGAGCACCACACGCGAGGTAGCCAGAGGCGCCAGCACATGCATGTCACTTGGCCCCCCATGCGCCTCACTGCTCGCACCAGAGTCTGTCCGTGAGCTAGGGTTTGGCTGCTGGGCTGCTGTCACGTGTCTGCCTTGCCCCTGGCACGTGGCCATGAGCTGCGAAAGGTCGCCTGCCAGGCGGGCGGGGCGGACCAGCTCCCAGTGCCGTGCATGGGCACAGCGCAGGGCGTCGCACACGTCACACATGCGCATGGCGGCATGCCTGCACACGCGTGAAATGACACAATGGAGTGGTTTGAAGCCTGATCCAACAAGGCAACTGTGCATGTCTGTGCATGTGCTTGGGCGCACCTGGGCTGCATGGATCCCACCACTGCGGGCGCCACACCCACTTCCACCAGAGCATTGTTGACGCTGTGACCATAACACGCTGCCGCCCCGCCTATCAAGTACACAACTCGGCCGTCACACACTGCATGTGACAACCCTGTGTCAGCTGATGATTGCAGACCGTTGGCTGATTCGCCCTGGCCCTGCTGGCCAGCCGCCTGCTGCTGCTCCCGCTGCAGGAGCACCTGCAGCTGTTCATGCTGTTCTGCTGCCGTTGCCAGTGTCAGCGTCATTGAGTGCGCCAGTTGCTGCACCTCCTGCTGTGCACAGGCCCGGGGCACCACGCCCACACGCTCGGGCGGCAGGCCGGGGAACACCAAGGCCAGGTGGTGGCAGAGCACGTGCAGGTCCACTGGCAGGAAACCGCACAGGAGCACGCCATCGGGCGGAGGGGCGCGGGCCTGCACAAGGCAAGGTGCACGTGTGATGCAAAGGCCAGGGGCGCTCGAGTTTAACCCAGACCAGTTGCCATGCATTGGACATCACAGCTCAGGCCAGGTGGGCGACGTTACTAGTTCACTCGTAATCATGAGGCATCAGGGGCATGAGACACAGTGTGCTGCATTGCTTACTGCGCTACGGCCAAGATCAACAGCTGGCGTCAGGGCAGTGCCACCCACTCTCACTTCTGAAGCTGTCGGATTGTGACACATGTCAAGTCCAAACTGTCTAGCACAAAAGATGGTTTGGTGATCTGAAAGCCATTAGTTGGTGGACAAGAAGGAACTGAAAGGATCACCAGCAACGCACCTGGTGGCTGAAGTTGGTTTCTGCTGCCTGGATGGCGGTGGGAAGAGATGGCTGCGTGGAGGCATGCGTGCTTGACTGTGGCGTCGGAGCCGGGGTAGGAGGCAACTGCACGTCTGATTCCGAGCTCATGAGTGGGTGCATGCCCCCCTGTGCAGCAGCCCCATTGAGCCCTGTATGAGGCATGGCCACAGTATTTAGCCCTGCCACCCGCAGACATGGCAATTGTGCATGGCCACACACAGCAGTGGGAGGTACTTGTGTTGCTGGGTAAGATGGCGACCCTACATGCTCAGGACCAGCCGGAGAGAGGTCTGCTGCTGCGACTGTGTGGGCAAGGGCTGCGGCTAGATTTGTCGGTGATGGCAGGGATGGCCACAGATCTCGACCTGCCAACTTCGCTGGTGCGCTGAACTGTTGTGACTGGTGAAGCTGCGCTGATGGCGGCAGATGTGTGAACAGCTGGTCTGATGCTGGGCGAGCGTGGTCCACATCTGCTGCTGGTGGCGGGTCTGGCACCAAAGGCGAGAGATCTGCTTGCGGCTGTGATGTTTCCCTATCGTTCTGCGTGCTTGCAGAGTGGCGTGAGCTGAGGGATAGCGGCGGCAGCAGCAGCGGGGCACCATCAGGACCCAGGCTAAAGACGAAGTCTGACGGATTGAACAGCAGCTCTGGTGTGGTTGTCCACAGCTGCTGCGCTTGAGCAAGGCGATTGGGGCCTGGGGATGGTGTGGGATGGAGGGGGATACCAGCTTGCTCCTGACCGTTCTCTGTCTGGAAGAGAACTTCATTGCAAGCCAGGTTGTTCGGAAGGCCTTGCTGCACCAAGAGACCATCCTTATTCACAGTGTAGTGCGCTACAGATGCATCTCCACCTTCACCCCTGTCAGTGTCAAGTGACTGGTAGTGCTGCGACAGTGATCCCGGAGCAGGGTCCAAACAGCCTGCTGATGGTGCAGGGGGAGGTCCATTGCTGACAGTTTGCGGTTGCAAGCCCGGCTGGATGCTAGGCACTGCTACACTGCTAGTCAATGGCTGTGAAGGTGGCAGTCGTGGCCCGGCCAGTGTCTGCTGCTGCACCCCAGCATCTGCCCGTGGCTGGTTCCCTACCGGCTGCATCACTGCTTGCTGGTCAGCTGGAACCTGTGGCACGTCCAGAAAGGTCGATACGCCTTGGACAGCGGCCAGAGCATGGGCAAAGCAGCTGGCAAAGCGTCGTGCTGGCAATGGAGATGCCTTGCCTGGCGAACGCGTTGTTACTGGCCCTATACCTGGCGAGAGCTGCAACGTCGGCCCAGCTCCTGATGGTGACAAAAGCAGCTGGGCTGGTTGCTTTTGCTGCCTGGGCCTGGCCGTCTGCTGTGGCGTACGGGCTGCGGACTGACGCAGTGCAGCACGTGCCTCCTTGCTGTGTCCTTGCAAGCTCGCATCATTAGGATTTGGAGAGCCACCAGAGGTGTGGCCCAGCAATTCTCTTCGCCACGCGTCCCTAGAAGCACGCAAGCGTGCCGCGGGGGACTGTCCGATCTGATCATCGCTTCGGTCAAGCACGCGGTGAGGCTGGTGGGCAGGGAGTCGGCTGCCGAGCCTTCGTTTACGTCCTTGTGGCAATGACGCCAAGGGCGCCACAAGTGCTTTGTCAGTCGGGCTACCCGGGAGCTCTGGCTCTGGCACACGCTGCAAGGCATGAGGGTGTCTCACCACAGGCGGTTCCACCCGTTGTGGCAGCTGTGGGCCACCTTGTATCACAGGTGTGCCAACGGTTGGGTGTGTGCTGCCCACATGTGCTGGGGCCATCTCCGCTGAATGCTGCGGCCCTGAAACCCGCACCAATCCTGCATTTCGTATCTCCCTTGCCTTGCGCTGCAGATATTGTAGGGTGGAATGCTGTCCCGCGTCCCTTGCATTTCCTGGAGTAACCAGTTCAGTGGTACCCTGGCCCATCCCAGCTGTCCCAGCCAAGCATGGCACCTCCGGGCCCCTTGTGCTGCCAGCAAGATTGGCTGCCATGACATGAGCTGCCGCCCCGCTTGCAGAGCAATCCCCCAGCACAGGTGACGAGGCTGCTGGCTGCAGGCCACAGTTCGTAAGCCCTGCACGCAGCTGAGTTGTGCTAGTGGGGTGCCCCTCAGTGGACCGAGATGAGCTAGTTGCTGACTGTTTGCGAGGCAATTCAGGCGCCTTGGCAAAGGACCCGCTTGACTGGCCTTGTGACTGCGGCGGCTGTGGGCTCGGTTGAGGAATCCCAACACGTGCTTTCTTGATGGGCAGGCTGTTCGCTAGAAGCGGCAATGGTGGTGCATGCTGTGCTAGTCTCATCACAAGCTGCGAGAGCTGCATGATGCCAACTCCAGCACCCTCAACCCCTGGACGAGTAGACTGCCTGCTGCCAACCCTTGCTGCCCGTGCACCCCGCTGTTGTTCCCTTGCCCGCTCAATTCCATCCGCCTCCTCCTCCTCACTATCCCCCTCCTCTTCCTCCTCCTCCTCTTCCTCCGCTTCAGTGCTCGCAGCCTTTGCCTCCCTGCCCGGTGCTCCCCAGCTGGCGACCTGCTGCTCTAGTGCCAAAGGCAGCCGTTTCTTGACCTCAGGCCCAAGGACAAAGTCATCAGCGTTGACCAGCCAGGAAGGCCGGCGCTTCCGCTGCTGCCGACCGCCACTTGCCACCCCAACTTTCACGCCAGCATCACAGCCAGCCCCTTCCTCCATGTAGCCGTCTGCACTTGGCGTTACTATTGGGGCAGCCAACAGGCTATCACTACACGCAGAAGCTTTGCCATGCCGGCTGCCATCTGGCTCTGAATCTGAGCTGAGTGGGCTATCAAAGCCACCTGTGTCTGCTGCTGCAGAGTCCAACCCAGCCAAGGTGCCTGCGTGCGCTGACAGCTGTTTGAACGCAGGAGCATACTTGGGACCAGTGCTGCCGCCTGGCTGCCCATTATCGGTGCCATCACCTATGGTAGCAATGGCAGTGGCGGTGGTGGTGGTGTGCCTGCCACTGGCAGCGGCAGCTGTGGTGGGCTCTTCTTTGATAGAAGTGGCGGGCTGTGCGCGCTTGCCAAGGGTTTTCAAGCGTGCCATCAGCTTGTCACGCACAAGGTCGCGGGAGGCCTGCATACACATTGTTACAACCAGGTTGAAACTCACTGGCAGGTTGGTCAGGGGTCAGTAACAATTCAACGCGGATTACGGAACTCATGGTTTCAGGTCAAGCATACGTACATTCTGGTGGTACGGGCAACTTTGCCTACTGCCTGCCCCCCTGAGGAGGCTTGCATATGTGTAGTCGTAGTCACAAGCTGGCGCGACTGAGTGGCAAGATTGGGGATGTGGTGGCGAGTGCTGATAGACTTGGGACACGTGTGTGGCAGTGGAGGTGCTCAACCTCACCAGCGACTGGTAGGCTCAAGGACAGCAACCGTATACTACATCCTAGGAAAGAACAGCGCCTGTATACCACAAGGTCAAGAAAGGACGGCGCTAACACGGCTGCAATGCTGCGCCCCCTCATCATCCCCACCCCTGCTCCTGCCCCCTGTTGCTGATGCCCATTCTATCACGTTCAAGTGCACAAGAAGCGGTCTGTTGCAGCCCTTGCCCCTTCACCTGGCTGTCATACTCGTCCACCAGTTCGGGGAAGTTGAGCAGTGCTGACGTGCCCCGGTACACCCACGCCACGCGGTCCCACGCCTGCGCCGCAGACTCCTCACTGGAGTACGTGCCAAGCACGTAGATCTGTAAGGGAAGCAAGCACCTTGCATCAGCTCAGAACAATAAATTGTTTTTGCCATAGTGCAGGACAGTGCTCAGTGTGTGTGGAGCATACGGGAAAGCAGAACAAGCATGCCAGGCGGTTGATGAAACAAGCCATGGCGGTGAAAGTAGCCGCAGGTACAATACCAATGCAAGCCATTATCAGACGCCATACGTGGAGCCTCAGCATTCTAATGTGAGCACATTTTTGGGCCCTTCTGGATCTCAGGGGTTTTGCGGATAGGATAGCACCCCAAGAGGTGGCCACCACCATCACTATCGCGGTGTGTAGCAATCCCCTTCACTTGGAGGTTGGACGGGTTGGAGTCCCTCCCCTCAGGTGAGCTTGCCTGACATGTCATGCCATGCCAGATTGATCAGCATTGCACGGATTGTCAGTACGTCAGCGGGCTGCCGAACCACGCCTCATGACCGCTATTATCGCTACACAACATACCTGGCCGCCATAGCAGAACTGTGCACGCCAGCTTTTTCTACTGTTGGCTTTTAATTGGAGTACGATGCCTGTGAAGCGCTTCGTGCCTGCCAGCTTGGCACGGCGATTAGGCATATTGTTGACGGCTCCCTTGGACGTGCTCATGTTGCCCTAGGATGTCAGAGTGGGCTACAACTTGTGATGCTGGCTCGCATGTTGCCCTGTAGAAAGCTGCAAACCGTGGTTGTCCTGTGCTAGGGAAGTGCTCAGGCCTGCCAGAAGCGTTGTGCCAACGCAAATTGTTTGCCTGCACACCTAGACGTGTACGAAGAAGTTTTGAAATGGTGAGTGCATGGCAGGCTTGGCATGGTCGGACACGCACAAAATGGCTGCAGCTGCCTGGCGCGCATTTAAAAAGGAAGCAGAGCTTGTCCGATGCGACTGGGTATCAACTGCGATCTCTCCGTGTGCGACGACCGTGCATGCCATCGTAAGTGCTGCCACTAAAGAACGCGCGCATATCTTTGCCTTACCTTACGCCACGACATGCACTGGGTAGCAGCACCTCCATCACCTGCACACCAAAGTTGCTGGGAGTGCGGCAATTTGGCTAGACGGCCCGCACACGTCGGCACAGGGAGCTGAGGCCGCCACTGTTTGCGGCATTGCGCTCGGAGAAGCTGTCACTCGCCTCGCCGCCTGCCTTTGGTTCGCTACTGGGCAACGCACACTATGAACGTGCGTCGCGTCCTGTGGGAATCCGAGAGACTGCTCATCCTAGACTGGCCGCTTTGGAACAGCCAATGCGGGCGAAGCGCTGATCACATCATTCTTGGCCGCGAGTCAGTCCTTTTGTGCGGAGATTTGGCCGCCAGGCCGGGCGGTTACATGATTCTGACGTGCGTCATAATTTCCTTCACTTGTAGGTTGGACGGGTCGGAGTCCCTCTCCTCAGAGTGGTCCCTCTCCTCAGAGTGGTCTTGATTCAATTGTTACTGCGTCATAGGTTGCGGGTACCTTGGCCTAATTCTGACGTTCCCAAGCCACTTGTCACAGAGTGCAACGCGCTACCAAAAAAAAGAAGTTGGCCGGTTCTGGGTCAATGCTTGCGTCTTGCACTGAAACCAGTCAATGAGTGGTGATGTTCTTCTACTGGGTTTGATGTGTCTGTGTGTGCGTGAACCAGTTGCTACAACTGAAGGCTGGTCCACCCTTCCCCGTAGCCCATGAGCCACTCAACCCATGCTGCATTGAGCACGCCTGTGTGCCTCATGTCAACTACAACACGAGCCAACTACAACACCCATCACCATTCACCAACACTGGTTCCTGGCGATATTCCCAGGTATTGTCCCAGAACCGGCTAACAACGTGCAAAGCGCTACCAGATCTACCGATCACAAAAACGTTCCTCATGCGCCCAGTTGCAGCCATCAGAAGGTGAAGCCTTTGAACCTTAAGCTCAAGATCACTCATCAGAACGTGAAGCTGCGCCAGACCAACGTTGGCAATGCGCAAACAAGCAATTGCCAGCTGACATATACCATCAGGAGGCTTAGAAACTCAGGGTGCCTGTCGAGGCTGTCCAGCTGTTTCTGACATTAGCCTCTGCCTTTGTCGCAACTGATGCATGAAACCAGCACAATGCACGTTGCCAGCTGGGTCAGGTAGCTTCTGGCAGCAAGATATGAGGTCTTCTAGCTCCTGGCCACACAGCTGCTGTTGGTAGTCATGCTTCGCCAGACATTCCTGCACACAAACTTGCATGTGCCCGGTGTGCATAGTTTTTCCTACTGCATGCGTGCACATTACACCCCAATCATATGCTAGAGACATGTGCTGTGTATACCCGTTGACCACCTGCACGGCGTGAGACTGCCTCTGTTCCCGGCTGCACACCAACACGCCCTGGTTTGCAGCTTGCTTTCCATAACTCTTGCACAAGCAACCTGGTAGCCAGCCTGTTGTAGCTACGATCAGACAGGCCTCATTCAGCATGAGAGCCGAGTACCACATGAATGACCTGTGCGCTTAGGCAATGGCATAGCCAGCGCCAAAAATAGCTCCTTTGACAGACAGCAACGGGCATCCATCACTTGATCTTCGGGTCGACACTTAGCCTTAACGCTGCACCATACCACAAAACTTCACGCTTCCTGGCCCACCTGCCATCAACTATGTGGGCCCCATCTGGTCCAAAAGGCAAGCGTTGTGCGATGAAACACCTTCAGATTTGGGCACTGGAGGGGCAGGCCTCTATTCTGACCGAACCATAGGCTCACGCTACAACCTCCATGAACTTGTGTGCACCCACAAGCACCGCTCACCTGCACTGCACATGCATACTTTTGGCACCTGCGCTTCGCCAATGCGCCTGTGTTTCCATCTGCCTGCTCGCCAGAATGCGCATCTCCGTCAGCTGACATGGCTCCTCACGGCCTGCCTGTTCCACCAACTGCAGGCCAGGTCAACTACAGTTAGGCAATATGGTGATACCAGGTTTGTGATGCTTGTAGCAGCTCCCACTGAACTGATTTATGGTCTGATGTGACCTGCTTGTGCAGAAGGCGATTGGCTCATTAGAGACGGCCGCCTGGGCCTCGGATCGACTGTCTGCCCCTGCAAGAGATCCAAACTCTACACGTACATGCAGCGCTCACTTGGCGTTTCTGCTTCCTGAATATGGCCTAGTGATCAAGCCCTAGTTCGCGGTTTGCGCCCACCACGTGTAACGCTCCGCAAGACTCACGACTTTGGCAAGCGCATTGACGGCGCCAATCTACCAGATCACGATGGCATTGTCAGCTTCTTACGTTCCTGCGCCAATCTTCAATTTGGCCAATCTTCAATTTGCCCGGGTTACAAATACCTCCAGCGTACCATGCCCAATCTTCAAAGCTCTGAAAACCAGAGTCACTTGCCACGCTTCCCATCAGCAGGTCGCCACACAGCAGCAACCTGCACAATGGGACTTCACGGTAAGAGGGAATGCTGGCTTATGATATGGGGTCTAAGGCCCTGCCCTTACGATTCCACGTATGAAAGCTCCCACTAGTTGCAGACTCATGCGCTGTTACATTTCACCGTAATAAACCTCAGTATAGAGGGCAGCTTCGCAATCCATCAAGCGACTGTAGCAAGGCTCTGCTCATCCTCACATTTGCAGATCCATCATTTGAAATTGCATCACAATCATCACTGGTTTGGGTTCAGTCGAGCTTGTTAGCACTTTCTCCTGTCAGGGCTTTCTCCTGTCTTGTGCTTGTTTGATGTAATGCGTTACATGGCTGCCATCTTGTCAGCACGTCTCACGCACTGGGCCCACATGGTCACCCTACCGGCACAACATGGCAATTCCAAACCACGACGATGTGAATCCATTACAGAAGTACATCAACACAGAGGAGCGAACACAGTTTGGGGTAGAACAGCTGCGCTTCTTGGCCCGGAAGCGGCGCTACAAGGCAGGCGAGGGTCCTGCCATGCCAGAGGAGAGCACGTGCCCAAACTGTGCTGGATCAGGTGCGAGCTGGAGTGAACTGGAGTGAATGAGAGTCATGTCATCCACTGTGCATGTCATCAGTTACGATGAATGGTTGGACGGGTTGGAGTCCCTCTCCTCATGTGAAGGCCCCTCCCCTCATAAGTTCGAGTGAAACGGTCAACCTGTCCCGGTGTCTTCCTCGTGTGTTGACCAGGCGTGGGAATGAGCCTTGTCCATGCGTTGCACAGGGCTTTCAGTAGACATTGCAGGAAGCACAGCTTGGAACAAGCAACACGACATGGGAGCGGGGTTGGGCAGCGAAGGCGGGATTGAGGCTGGTGCATTGCAGAGGGCGTTTTAAATGGTTGCTATGCAGGTATGACGATCTGCCATGCATGTCAAGGCACTGCCGTCAATGAGAAAGACATCGAGGAGATCATGGGGTGAGTGGGTTTTGGTGGGTTGGGCTTTGTAACATACCGTAGCCACACTGTTTGGAATGCAATGCAGGGCGTTATGCAACCCGGTACGTGTCCCTGAATGCATGGCAGTGCATTGCTCACAAAGTCAATAGAATCCGCTTCTGCAGGCAAGAGAAAGGCAGCACATAGTAATGATATGAATGTCAACTCAGCAATCCTGCCTCGACGTGACCTGTTAACGCATTCAGCTTTTTCCTCTTGAAGGCTCTCACCGACAAACTAAGCTACTGTCCTCATTGATCTGCTGCTCAGGAACGAGCTGGAGAACATTCTTATTGCAGACAACGGCGTGGTCAACGTTTTCTGGTATGACGCATATCAACTCATGCTTGTGGCTGGAAGAGTTGTCTGGTACACCCGGAACCTGAATGCCCTGAAAGGCCCGGGCTGGCAGTATCACACCTTGGATGTGACTGGAACATGCATGGGGTTGGGAGCAGCCGCTTGTCAAAAAGTAGAAGTTTGTCAAAGTTTGTCAAAAAAAAGAAGTTTGCCAGTTCTTGGACAATTCTTATGTGGTGTTACTGAAATGTTGACTCCTTGACCTGTTCCTGGACTCGTGTGTTTGTCCAGGAACCCACGAATGTTACTTGAGAATCTACTGTGTCTCAGCAATTGTCAAGGTTTACCAAGTACTTGGAAGTTTTGATACAACTTTGAGTTTTGATACAACTTTGCATGAACTATAGCTGGAAATCATGTCAATAGTTTGCAGATTTAGCGAAGTTGGAAATATGCGAGAAAAAACATCCGAAAAACGGCCTAATCCCAAATCCCACCGAGTCTCTCACTAATGACAGGTCCTCCACTGGCTACATTCGGTAGACGCAAGAATTGTCCCAGTGGTATGCAATCAAAACAATAGCCATGCAGATCAGAACAGGAGGCCGTGCTGCATGCGCACGGGCGCATCGGATGGTAGACGTTGGGATGCATGCATGTATGAAAGAGGCAAAATCACTGCTATCAACTGGAATGTCAGGGAAAGGAGCCGCAATGGTCGCAAGCAGTGACATGTACACATGTGCACTCCGCAGGTTTCTACAGAAAGGCGGACCGTGCTGGTACTGCAGGTAAGGACCAGGACTTGAGCAATCATGCAGTTCACTCATGCCAGTTCACCAGTGCCAGTGCATGTTACTGGAACAGTCCATCACTATGGCATCGTACACAGTCCTGTGTCTTACCTTGTGTTACTGAGGATAGCACCCCAAGGGGTGACCACCACCATAACTATTGCGGTGTGTCGTAATCTCCTTCACTTGTAGGTTCGACGGGTTGGAGTCCCTCCCGTCATGTGATTTTGTGAGCGACTTGTTTTCGACGTAACATGCTTGCTTTGTGATGTAGGGGAGACCCCAACTGCCCTTGTCGAGACTGCGAGGGTACCGGCATCACAGGATTTCGCAGCATTAACTACAACGGTAAGCCAAAGCTATGTGGGCCTGCCTCCAGTCATCCCTGATTCTGATGCAGTGAGCACCATGTAGGCACGTGTGTGCCACAAATTGAGTAGGTAGGCACTGACACTGTAAGCTCCGGATCACTCAGCTCCTGCAGCCTTGTTGTGTTGAATGACCGTTACCCAACCAACGGGGCTGACGTGATGCTTGCAGGCGATTGACACGACATCAGGCCCACATCAACGCTTTACTGAGCCAATGACAGCATGGTGGAGCGAGTATGCCCACATGAAGCCCGCAAAAGCCACGCTAAAAAGCAGACCTGCAAAAAGCCTTCCAAGAAGCCAGTTTAGAAGCGCATCAACAGGCCATGCATGGAGGACACGAATACCATTGTCGCGCATGGCAGCAACCAGTTTCCAAACAAGGTGTGCCCGTCCACACATGCACTGCAAAAGACTCATGTTTCAGCCCCAGAAGCTGGTATAACAGCATGCTGACAACAGCCGGCTGGCCTGGCCAAGGCACCTTGAGCTGTTCCCTGACGTTGCATGGACACCGCTTTCTGAGTGAGCTAAGTATCCTCACGTTGGACACTAGTTCAACGATCTGTTCATGCTGTTTTCATTGCCAACCTTTGTCATGACTGTCAGACAAGAGTGCAGCACAGCAATTTCACTGGTTGTTATGGTTAGTTGACGTTGGGCATCCCGACCTGCCTTGCGCCCGCTGAGCAGTCCGTCCTTCCACTGAAGACCAACAACACGACTGACATGACATGCGACATGAGGCCGGTCGTCGACTGTGGGTCAGTCAGCAATCGCGGGTGCCTCGTCAGCTGCAAACTCTGCGTATGGCTCTTTGCAGCTGTCTCGTGCACCTGTCCCTAGCTGTCTTGGGTGATTTGACTTGGGATAATCAACCTTCACGCGGTGATTTGCTACACCCTCTCAGGTTGCTTGTTCCCCCCTTAATGTATCGACTATGTTCCTGCACGGCTTCCCGCCACAGCCTGATTTGCGGTTGCGGACACACAGCCATTATTGTGAAAACACGCCATATCATAAGCAGCGATTATGCATGGGGAACAGACGGAAGGCTTTCCCAAAAGGCCCACTTGCAGAAACCTCCGACCGACAGAGTTCGACAAGGGTTTTGTCGAACGGCCCGAGGCAAAACGGCGTTCGGAGTTCCCAAGGAAGCAACGTCTGCTGATCATTGGTTTGCCACCAGAACGAAAGCAAGGTGCAGTTTGTGCTCAGTGCGCGCCAGATCATTGTTTTTTGTTTTTGCCGAAGCAAGCCACAGCGTGCAAGAGTGCAAGCGGAACTTTGCATGCGACTTATTACCACCTCAGGTTCACGCCAGCTTGCCACCTCATTTTGCCTTAGCACCGCAACGCACTTGACAATACCGCAGACGGCGAGGGTGATGGGACAGTGATTCACTCGGTCATGTCAGTCACTTGTTCACACTGCAAGTCAACTTCTAGTCTTTCTTCAGAAGCAGTGACTGTCAAACGTGCATAGACACAACGTCTGGAAGCTGAATTAAGAGTCTTGACCGGATCGCTCGCTCGGCACCAAGTTGCTGAACCGTCCAAGAGCAAGAGCAATTCAGGTGAGGAATTGGAGCACATCCAATTGTTGTGCGCTTCCGTCAGCAAGCTGAGTAATGCACAGGCAGCCAACGCAGGTGTGCGGCGCGGCTTGTGGCGCTTTAAATTGTGCGTGCAAGCGAGCCGCGAATGTATTTCTGGCGAGCGTGCTCCTATCATAACTTCAGATCAGGCACCTTTCAGCAACCACGTTTATTGCTTGCCGCAGGGACGCTTGCAGAACCTCGGACCCGCAAACCACAGGTCGTGGCTGAATCAACACCGCATCAAGCGGGCTACTGGCAGCACTTCACTGACCAGCGCGTCAATCCAGCTTCAGTCGGGACCGAACTTACTGACCGTGCAAGCTGATCCAAGACTGAGCACTCCACACCAGCTTGTGCCGGTTTACAATACACCCACAGCTAGTCGTCCTGACCCTTGGCACATGGATGGTGACAGCATGCGCTCTGGGGCAGAACAGCCAAGCACCACCCAACAGCAGCCCACCACCCCAGCAACTACAGCTCAGACAGACAACCAGGATGACCACACACTCAACAAGCCTGCCCAGCTCGGACTAAACACCCCTGCAATGAATACCAACACGATTCCCACACCAGGCGCGCCCTGCCAGCCACCAGGCTCCAGCAACGCATGTGGGAGCGAGTCGCATGAATATAGAATGCATGCAGCAGGCGAGAGCGGACCCATGGCTGGCATCCACACTGCTGGTGGACATTCCTCCAGATGGGGCAAGAGAACCCGTCCATCCAAGAGTGATGATGACAGTACGGTGGACTATGAGGGCGAGGATGAGGACGAGGATGATGTGTCAACTGACACCAACACCGACTCCGGTGAGTGCGTCCAGAGAAAAGATGTTGTTTCGCAGACAGCCAGTGCAGTCGCACTCGAGCTTGAACTTGAACTGTTGTTAGGAGGGTCATGGGCATGGCTGTTTATTCATGAGTTACTGAGGTGCTGTTGTCTGGGAATGGTTAGTCTGATGAGACAATGCTCAAAGGGTTGGGGTAAATGAGCACATCTAAACAACTATATATTTGTGCCCACAAGGCATAACGTGCTTTGCTGCCAAGTGGTAATCTGAGTGCGGTTGCAAGAATTGTTGGCTGCAAGTAGTGCTAAAGAAAACTGTTGAGCTCAAGACACTGCTGATAGACATAGGCTGTTGTGCATGCCCCACTGCCTGTAGGCGACATAACCCAATGCGGTCGGGGCCGCGGCTCACAGCGAGGCAGGGGCAGGGGGCGCGGCCCAACACCCGGCCGCCGGACCGTCCCCGGAACCAATGCCAGCGGACTGCGGGAACCTGTCAGTGACAGAGGTGCGTTGTGGACTACACCAGCTTAGAGCACACCTACTCAGACCATTTGCAGGACAGGCATGCAATGGAAGGAAGCGTCAGCAGCATTTCAGGATAGTCAGCAGCTGCAATTGCACTGCCGGCGAGCATTTCAGCACCAAGGCAGCCGGTCACCTGTGCATGTCAAACCACGGTGATGCATTCAGGAGCGCTGTACGCAGGGGCCAGGCAGCTCCTGGTGGCGCCTGTGGCTCTGCAATGCGCCCCCAAGGCTTCCCGCGCCCGTGGCGGGGGTGGCGTGAAGCCTGTGCGGTCGCAGCGCTTCACGGGCGTGTACAACCAGTCGTGCGGCAGGTGGAGGGCGCAGTTTTGCCACGGAGGCCTGGTGAGGCACCTGCCCACGTGCCAATGCAGATTCCCGCCCATGATAATTTCGCACTTACCATGGATCATTTGCCCATGACAGCCCCACACTCCAACAGCCCCACAATCATGAGCCATCAGTAATGTCGTTAACTGCCATATTCAGATGAATGTCACTTAAGGTAGCATGCACGTGCCAGTCACGTGCAAAACACCGGGTGTGGCTAAACATCGACGGTCCTGGCCAGCCACACAGATGCCACATTGTGCCGTGCCCATTCACGTACCCAGTGTTCACAACCCCTCCATGCTGTTGTTCGCCCTATATTAGCGATTTCATCCTTGTTATTCTTCAGGTTCACCAACTAGGCACTGTCATCAGGCGTTTTCATCCGATGGTTCCGTTCAGGCTCACCAACTAGTTAAGTTGACCAATTAGGCAGATTGTTCACCCCGCCTTGGTGTGGTTGCCTTGGTGTTCTTGTCAGGTGCATCAGTTGGGCATGTACCCGAGTGAGGAGTCTGCGGCGCAGGCGTGGGACCGCGTGGCGTGGGTGTACCGGGGCACGTCAGCACTGCTCAACTTCCCCGAACTGGTGGACGAGTATGACAGCCAGGTGAAGGGGCAAGGGCTGCAACAGACCGCTTCTTGTGCAGTTGAACGTGATAGAATGGGCATCAGCAACAGGGGGCAGGAGCAGGGGTGGGGATGATGAGGGGGCGCAGCATTGCAGCCGTGTTAGCGCCGTCCGTTCTTAACCTCGTGGGATATGGGCGCTGTGTTATCCTAACCGCGTGCGATATGGGCACTGTTCAGTATGGAGCCCACCAATCGCTGGTGAAGTTGGGCCGAGTTGCGCAAGCGTACAACAGCCAGGCCAGGGTATTCTGGTGGGTTTGCCAGTACCACGAGAAGCATGCCTGTGGGTCTATCCTTCGGAAGAACAGTGAGGATCCTCTAGCCGACTTCATACTTCTGGCTTGTGTGCCGTTGTCATGCTGTGTGCAGTCCTCGCGCCAGACCGTGCACAACATGATGGACGAGCGCATGAGCATGTACAAGCCGCGCGGCAAGTCAGCCTCCGCAGCAATCAGCATCACAGCCTTAGGCAGGGGCTCGCCATTTGGCCGCAACACCACACCACCCTTGTCTGACAGGGCTGCGGCTGCCAGCCCACGGCAGCAGGAGGAGCAGCAGCACCAGCAGGGGCCAGTGGCAGGCTGGCCCTCTCTTCAGAACGGCAGAGGCACCGGCAGGGCTGGGGCAATGCGCAAGATACCCAACCGCTACATCCCTCCGGTCGGGCCGATGGATAACCTTGGTTCAGGGGTGCTGCAGGCTGATGGCATGCTGAACGACTTTGCCAGGCGGGGCCGGGGCCGGCCTCGTAGTGACGGGGTTGCTGCTATGGATGCACAGGCGGGGGATGGTGGTGGCGGAGGTGGCCCGTTTGATGGGCAGGGTGTGGATGGTGGGATGGGTCTGTGGCAAGGCCTTTCGGTGAGCCGGCCCAAGCGAACTCGCCAGCCGCCCAGACGTCTAGATTTTGATGGCGTGCCCAATGACGGAGATTTGAGCACAGAGAGCGATGAGCGAACAGAGGAGGTGCGGGATTCAGAGGAGACAAATAGTGTTGACGGGGGCATGTCATCTGTCAAGCGGCAAAGGCAGCTGGGGGTCGAGAAAGTGAGGAAGGGAGGGCGGAAAACGAGTCATGGTTTAGCAGCACACAACCCCGGCGTGGGGTTGTCACAGCTGGTGCGGCAGCTGACCCAGGGTGCCCCTAGGTGGAGCGGGAGTGGGCGGGAAATGAGTCCTGTGGAGGGGGGTGGGCAGGGGGTTGGGGGACGGAGGGCAGGGGACGGTGTTGGCGTCATGCCGCATGCCACCAGTATCGGCGATGGCGGCGGGGGCTGCATCAGCCTTGACAGTGCTTGGGAATGCAGCCGTGATGCTGGCAGCGCAGGATGAGGCTCAAGCCCAAGCACAGGCCTCTCGCACCCAAGCAAACGCAATAGCGCCTGGCTCCTTACAGCAGCAGCATGGTGCAAATCCGCTTGTTCGTGCTTTTCCACAAGTCGCAACCCCGCCTGGGGCTCTAGGCACGCCTGCAGACGCCCAGGGCATGCAGCAGTGGGCAGTGGCGTATTGCGGCAGTAGTGGTACCGATTACAATGGCATGCTGGCCTTGCCCTGTGGCCTGCCAGTGTCGGCTTACACTTCAGCTACCGTGCCTGCCAACGGTGTGGCACCCACTGGTTACACACATACAGTCGCTACAGCAGAGGCGACATGGCCAGCTGTCAACAATTCAGGTGCAGCAGCTGATAAGGATGAGGAGGAGACAGAGACACAATCAGGTTTGGAGCCCCAGTATCACAAGGCAGGGGAGAAGCCCGCTCGCAGCCTGGAGCACAGTCAACCAGGCAGTGCTTTCGACCCTGCCAGCTTGCCACCAACTGAGCATCAGCTTCGTCAGGCCAGTGGACAGCTGGCAGCCATGTATGGCTATCAGGCGACGGCTGCTCAAACCCCTGGCCGAAGCAGAGTGCCTGGACTGGGCGGGAGTCGCCGCACAGAGGAGCAACAGAGGCATTTGCAAAATGCAGGTGCAGAGGCGCTCACTGGCCTGGAGACAGCTGCGGCTGAAGTGGCTGTGGCTGGGTGCCCAGGGGCTGGTTTTGCAGCATTCAAGATAGAGCCACAACAAGATTTGGCCAGGGCAAGATATGGTGATGCGTTGTTGCGATACCAGCAGGCACAACGCCTACAACAGCAGCAAGCGACACCAGAGGCACAGCAGCAACGAAACTTGGCAATTCAGCATCAGGCAGCGGAATTGCAAAGCCAAATCAACGAGGGCGATGGTGCAGACAAAGCGTTTGTGAGGCTGGCAGCGTTGTCACCGCAGTCAAAGCAGCAGGTGGCTGTAGCGCTGCTGAGCAAGTTCAAGCAGCTGGACTGGGACCAGGGGTTCGCTCGACAGTCCTCCTCGTACCGAGGAACCTACCTGCGCCTGCCAGCGGACGGTGAGTGCACTCAGGACAAGATGATGCCCAGGCCGGGGATGCAAGGCTATGCCCATTTGAGGGGCATTGTTATTACATGCCGTTTGTGTTCATGCCAAACAAGCTATCTGAGTTCTGGTTCAAGTAACTGACCGTTGCGGCACTGCCGAGATTTTACATGGCCAAAGAAATCATCCCATGTTGCCTTCAGCACCTGCCCCACTTGCTTCAGCCCCCATGACAGTCGGGTCAGCAACTTGAGGATTGGCGTATCTCATGCCACTATGTTGGCTTCTGTTGAGTAGTCACCCCTCTGTTGAGTGTGCTCTTCTGACCCACGACGATGCATCTCTAGCGACTATGTTTTGCTTCTGTTGGGCACTCAGTCACACACACGACATGCCCCTTGCAGTTACTCAAACATGAAAGGTCCGGCCATGATAGTAATGTCGATCATCCCGAACGTGCCTTTGTCTGAGCAGGTGGCCGCTGGGCTGCTGTCATGGAGTACGAGAGCGATGGCGAGAACCGATTGTATCTGATCTCCGAGCACGACACAGAGGAGCAAGCGGCTGCCGCGTACGATCGCATGCTGATCCTGTGTCAGGGGCCATCCGAGTGGCGCAACCTGCCAACTGCAAACGATACTCCACCAGGAAACTCGACAAGGGAACCGGCTGTAAGCTGTCCGGAGATTCCGGGAGGGGACAGTAAGCACGCGGCAGCTGCGCCCACTGCGACACAGCCAGGAGTGGCTCTGCCTTCCGCTGCTCGCGACTGTTCTGGCGATGCACATGCACGTAAGTGCTCTCCCGCACGCAGAACATGTTCGGGGCATTTGGAGGAGCTGTAATGACGTAGGGCCCAGACTAAGATGTCACTTACTGCAAATGCGTTCTCCCTTGGTTGTCGCGGAAAGTAGCCGTTCGGAAGTTATGCAAGCAGCATATTCACCCACTAGGTGTAGTGGTTTGGATTTGAAGTAAGGAGCCCGAGTGCCAACAGGCTTTGTAAACAAACTTCTGTCCAGTCAAGCCTGGTCTAGTGTTGCCCTTGCTGGAACAGGTAGTTTGGCAAAGGACTTGACTGATTATGAGATGCCGTTCTGTGCTAAACCGTCGTTGCAGGTGGCCAGCCATTCAACAAACAGGACAAGGCTGTCTTGAACAGTGCCAAGGACGGCCCGCTGCACAGTGCCACGCTCACTCCAAACCCTCACCTGGCCAGCCAACAGCAGCAACAGGAGGCGTGCAGGGCTCCTGTCATGCATGGACAGATGCCATCACCGCAGCTGGCCCCTTCACCATCTGCCTCAGTGGCACCATTGCCATTAGCTCAGCTGCGGCAGCTGGAACAGCAGCACAAGGAACATATCGAGCAGCTGCAGCGGCTCCAGCAGCAGTTACAGGTGGTGGAGCAGCAGCATTCACACCAGCAGCAGCTGCAGGTGGCGGGGCAGCAACAGTCACACCAGCAGCCAGTACCACAGCAGCCGCACGTTCAAGCAGCACAACACACACGTCAGCACAACACACAGCAGGCACCGTTTGTGTGGTCCTTTGCCGTGCCACCAGCACTTGCTGACCCACAGCAGCAGGGGTTGCTACTGTCCCAGGCACAGCCAACATCTCAGGCCATGCAAACAACCCTGACAACGACCACACCCGCGCCACAGCCCAGCACTAACACGCCCACGCAGCAGCACATGCAGAATTGGTCCTGGGTACCAGCCTCTGCTCACCCTCCGCCCATGCCTATCACCACTGAAGTGAGGCCTACGGCAGCACAAGGCACCATGCCACCACCACCACGGCCTGCCACACCCAGGAATGCCAAGGGAAAAGCCCAATCGACAATGCCGCCGACAAAGTCTTTTGCTACTGTTGTTACAACTGGCGCAGGGCCTATCGCGCCTCAAGGCCCCACAGGCCAGGCTGTGGGGAGTCAAAAAGGTCCTGCGACGTCACTGGGCGTTGTGGGCCAAGTACAGGGTGTTGTGGGGCAGCAGCAGGCTAGCATGGCACAACCGCAAGCACAAGGCAACACAGGTCAGGCACACGGCAGCAGTGTGGGCCGGGTAAAGGGAAATGCGGGGCAGCAGCAGAGTGGTGTGGCACAACCGCAAGCACAGGGTGTTATGAATCGGGCACATGGCAGCACAGGACAGCTTTGGCCCGCCACATCACCAGTCTCCACAGGCCAGATACGCAGCCTTCCAGAAGTGCCTGTCCCACCCCCGTCATTCAGCCCACACCGTCAGGCAACCCATGCACCTTCGCCACAACCACGATCAGAACCACAAGTTTTGGCTTCTACCAATGCCACAGGCAGCGTGCAGCTCGCACCAATGCCGGCCTGGTCCCAGCAGTCACCTCAGACTATCTTCCTGGTTCATCAGAATGCACCGGTTTCACAGCCTAGCTCTCTTGCCACCAACCCACAGTGCCTCACACCTGTAGTGCAGTTTGCTGTGCCCCCGAGCCACCACTCCATGCCGCCACCACCACTGCCTGCCACAGCAGGTGCGCTGCTTTCCCGTAAAGCTAGCTGGCCACAGCACGTTGTCACCGTAGGGCGCAAGGCATAGTTACAATGTTGTTCAAGGCTATGGCTTGAAACAGACAGAGTGTGGCAATTGACTTCCATTGACGCATGATTTGAGCGTCTTGAATAAATGATTCTGTTTGTTGTGGGTTTGAGGGTTGACTGAACGTGTCTGTTCTCGCCTTGAAAGGCATATGAAAGGCATGTCATGCTGTCGTTCTAGATTGCTGTTGACCATGCTCTTGAAAGCACATCGTAGCATTGCTCTCATCAGACATGCATGACGTGTCCTGTTGTCCCTTCAGGCAACGCTGTGCCCCGGCCCGGCATGTCCCTGCGCACTGTGGACGTGCCCCCACCCTCCTCGGCCTCCACAGGAACTACCACAGCTGGTGTCCCCAACCGCAGATGGTCGATGGATGTGCCTCCACCTGTACCAGAGCTGAGCAGTCGGCTGGCGGCAAGTGCTGCCGCTGCTGCTGCAGCTGTGCCACAGCCAGTCCAGCCGCTGGCTAGAACTGCAGGTGGCTGGCCAGCAGGTTGGACCCCGCAACCTGTGATGCTGCAGCAGCAGCAGCAGCAGCAGCAGCAGCAGCAACAGCAGCACGCCCAGCAGCAGCTGCCTGCCCAGCAGCAGCTGCCTGCCCAGCAGCAGCTGCCTGCCCAGCAGCAGCTGCCCGCCCAGCACCAGCTGCCCGCCCAACACCAGCTGCATGCTCAGCACCAGCAGCACGTGCAACACCCGCAGCAGCACGCCCAGCACCAGCTGCCTGCCCAGCACCAGCTGCCTGCCCAGCACCAGCTGCCTGCCCAGCACCAGCAGCACGCTCAGCACCAGCTGCCTGCTCAGCAACAGCTGCCTGCCCAGCATCAGCAGCACGCCCAGCACCACGCCCAGCACCAGCACCAGGCAGCTGCCAACGCCACTGCAACCCCATCTTCTGCGGTCCCAGCCGAACCTCGTGTTGTGTTCAGTAAGAACCACGCTGGTCAAGAGCAGAGTGGCATCGCTAATACCAACAGCCTCCTAAACCTGCTCTCCTCTCCCCATCTGCTGCAGCTGTTGATGTCATCACCTGGGGCCACGCTGCAGATTCAAACGACCGAAGGTGGGCACTCGATCCTTGTACAGTCGCCCGCCGGTGCAGTCACGATTGCGCCAGCAATGCCAGCGCCGAACGCTTCACAAGGCAGCGATCCGGGCCTGCTCCCGTCGCAGCAGGGCCACATGTCCCCACCCATGTGACGCGCCGCAGGTTAGCACACTAAGGATACAGCACCGCGTGTATCTTAGTGAGATTGTCGGCATGGAACCTGGTGCGAAACTTGACGCCGAGTTTCTCGGCAGGCGATCGGCATGCCGAACAGCAGCCTATCTTGGCGACCAACACAGGGCCGTTTGTTTCCGCAGGCCAAGTCCGTGCCGACAGCCGACTTCTGCCAGCAGCCTGAGTTGCGTTGTCTGAGTGGTAGGACTACCCTAAGCCAAGGCAGAGCAGCTCCTTATGGAGCTTAAAATGCTCTAGCTTCTTGCATCCTGAAGTGTGAAAAGGAAATGTGCCCATGTTCACAGCTAACTCAGTTCTAAGCCATGCTGGTGAGAAGTACTTCAACTTGGTGAGCGGGGCAATGTTGTTACAGTCAAACCCACTCCAGTCAAACCCAACGTTGTGCAGTCATGTTGTTGCATCAAAAACCCACTTCAGGAGGTAAACAGGAAGGCTGGATAGTGCTTGGGCAATCGTGTTGTGAAGGCTGGATAGTGCTTGGCTATAGGTGTTGTGAATGGCAGTTGTAGCCGATGATCGGGTCCAGTGCAGGTGGCTTTCTCAACCTAGTTTCTCAGTTGAAAGCGTGTTGGAGTGAATGTTGCTCAAGCAAGGCCGGCGGACAGGCTGGTCTGCAAGCCCTGGCCAGTAGCTGCTTTGTTATGTATCGTGGGACGTTACCGGCGCATTGGTTCTTTGATGTGGATAGAGGCAGCGCTTTGGCGGCGCTTTGGTGTCAGGAACGCGCTTTGGCAGCTGTCGTATTCTTTTAGTCGTTTGTGTGTGCCATGATGTAGATTCAATTGCTACACGTAGACTGTCATACTGGACCTGTGGCGTACAGTATCACAGTGGTGAATGGTGGGCAGTACAATATGTGCATTTTCCACTCGATCAATTTTCCTGGTGGGAAGTGTGTTATGTGCATTTTCCAATCAGTCAAATTACCTGAAGATGCAGGCGAGGTGTAAGAAAAGAGTAGATAGTGCAGACGGTGCGCTTTTCAGACAGCGAGCCATGACATTGATGTCATGTCACGGCATGTATGCAATCTGAAGAGTTTCTGTAACGTCGGAGTGGCAGATGTAGCAACCCTGTGGCTACATATCGACACCAGCGAGGGGTGGCCATCAGCATTACTGTCGCGGTGTGTCGTAATTGTAGGTTGGACGGTTTGGAGTCCCTCCCCTCATGTGAAATGGGCTGGCGAGGTTGCGCAGGTTGACCGTTTATCTGTGTTTGAAAACCATTATGCTCTGTAATGTAGCCCTACGTGGCATGTAGCAGGCAACGTCGCAGAAAAGTTCAACCTACGCACAATCCCTCCCCAGCCCATTTCACAATATGCAACATGCAGCAATGTTTTCAAATGGAATTTCAATCTGCAGTTTAGTTAGCCTTGCAGTCTAGTTTGAAGCAATGCAGTACAGAGCTGCTACAGGCCATTGGAATTGAAGCTAAGTCAGTGCAGGACATTGGAATTGTCCCAGAACCGGCAAACTTTTATTCTTCAACGTAACACTCTCTCCAAACATACTAGTCCTTGTGGTCCGAACTCAAAAAAAACTTGGCTCTGTGTTCAAGGTCACTGCTCTGTCCTTACTGCCAACCCTTCCTGTCCCACTGCTCAATCTGATGCCTCAGCCTAGGCAGTGGGTTGCACTGGCCAAACACATACACCAGCTGAGGTGGGATGCCCAGGTCATCTTTGAGCTCACTGTCCTGTGACATGCGCTGCGGCCAGCCACGCTTGACTGGTGTAGTGTGACGCTCGAATAGCTTCTGGATGTCTGCCTTGAGGGGTGCCCAGTTGTTGCAATTCCCGTTCCAGCGCTTCTTGGCTGCGTGGCACATGGCAACACAACCGCACAGCATTAGAATGCAATTCCGACTGTTAGTGTGTATCAAGCACGCTACTTTCCTGGGGTTGAGCACCTGACCGACGTACATATCTATGTGCGCGCTGGCCTTACGACCTGTTCCCCTACCGCAGCTTCTCGGCAGCTGCGGCAGGGCGTTGCCGCGCCCAACACCCTTTTGCGGTGACATCAACAGGCCCAAGGCCGTTGCTGCCAGTTTGCGATCGCGCTTTCAGAACAGGATGTAGATGCATGGATGCGTCCATGGACCCATTTTTGAAGGTGCTGGGCAGATTTCCTGGTTTAAGTTATGGCCATGCGAGACACGCTTATTGCCCGGATGCGTAACTGATGTTTATGCCACACACACACACACACACACACACACACACACACACACACACACACACACACACACACACACACACACACACC
>QAXH01006383.1:0-25566 GCA_004335635.1 Chloromonas sp. AAM2
CCTAGTATTCTGACCGTTTACAGTTGGCCACCGAGCAACGCTCGCCCTGTTCCAGGCAGCTCCATGCGTGAGGCCGACAGCCGCATTGACACCAACGGCCAGCTGTTTTGGTCGGTGCAAAACACAAAGCATCTCCTTGGGCAGCAGAGCATGGTGACAGTCGATGCAGCTCCTATCAACACTGGCACTGCTGTCAGCCTTGGCGTGGGCAACATGCCATGCTCACCACCCATTGACAGGCAGCATCAGGTCAGCCTCTGTATGCCACACTATGTGAAGGGGATGCTCGTGACGGGATTGGGGATGGTGCAGGGACAGCACGGACGCCAATGGCTGGCAGACGCTGCACGCCAGGGCAGCGTGGTGCAGCAGCAGCTGCAGCAGCAGCGCCTCGTGCTAGTCAGTCGGACAGAGGCAGCGGAGCAGTTTATGACGCTGCGATAAATTAGTTAATAATGATAACCCTACATTCATAACGCAGCAGAAAATCCCTCAACGCAGATTTAAGACATTAACCGCCCTGTCCTCCTGTCAGAGGACGCCTGAGTACCCTGCATGCCTGCGACAACATCTCCACGCCACCGTTGTACAGCGCCTCTGCCAAGAGAGGCAGATTGAGTTATACACTGGTGTTATGTCATGTTATGGTATGCATCACCAAGTAGTTGGGCCTGTCGAAACTATTCTGCCCTACCCTTTCGTGAGGCTCATGTGGCCAGTGAGCATGGTTTGCTTGGTGTCCAAGACATGAAATCACAACTCCTCAGTGTCGTGTGCTGCCTGTTGCTGCGCTTGTTCTTGTGGTTGGTGGGTCTGCCGCTGCGCCCGCTGGGCAAAGGCTAACTGAAGGTCATCCGGCACCCAGGCATCCCAGGTGTGAGCGGGCATGTCCAGGGGCAGGTTGTCCCAGTCGACACGCGCAGTGCAGATCTTACCGTAAACCTGCAACCGAAGCAAGCGTGCTCAGTTGCCCGTTCAGGTATCCCAAATACTAAAGATTCTATACTAAAGATGTTGGGCAAGGAAGTGCCAGGCAGGTAGACTGAGAACAGCACAGCATCAGTAAAGACGACTTGATGTAGCAGCAGCAGCAGCAGCAGCCTGTCTGGCAAGGAGGACTTCACCAATGTGAACGCGTGAATAGCGCTCGAGCAAACAATGACAGCACCTCCCTTCAGGTGTATTCACAGGCCAACGCACAGAGTTGGAAGGAATCCCGTCATACACCCGCAACTGATCACGGGCAGCCGTGCCCCGGCAAAGGACTGTCCCTTCCACACACCCACAGCCCTCAGACCTCTAGGTTCCTCCACTGCCTGTTGGCGCGGCGCACACAGGAGAGCTCCAAGTTGCTCACTCCTTGGAAGTCAAATGAATGAGGATCGAGTGAGATGTTGACTGTCATCATCTGCAAGACAGACGTCGGTGTTACAGGCATGCACGCGTGTTTTCAAGGCAGGCGCGTGCGGCAGGTGTCAACGAGTTTGTATGTCGTGTCAGGCGAAACAGAGCGAGTGTGTGTACTTTTACATCTGAATCATCCCACAAGTCGAACAGAAAATGGCTCAGGTATACATACTTGCAAAGGCATGTGTGCTATACGTTGTGTCCGGAAAAATAGACACAAGCGTGTGTGTGGACGGGTATACACCTCCTGCACGTGTATGAACTATTCTGTCCTTTTCACTTGCCTCGTACTTTTCCGGAGCAGCGGCCACAATCTTGGCCATTGCAAGGGGCGTGCGGCATGCACCTCCTGCATCATCATGACTAGAAACGCACCTCACGAAATACAGAACAGGATAGTGGTGTTGAGTGCGCCATCCCACTGCTGACGAGCAGAGTACATGGGAACAAACACACAGGGAAAACTAGCCAGAGACTTCACAACATGGTCAGATTCGCGCAGTCAACTTCGGCGGATGTGCTGAAGGTCACATCCACATCTGATGCTGACAGGGCAACATGGTACACTCACTGCCTCATGCCAACATGCCAACATGTCCTAGCTCCTGCCTGCCTTGAACAACATCTCAACGGATTCAGTACATTCCATTCCAACACCTGCACAAGTTCAATCCTGAGGTGGTGCATGGCTCGAACGGAGGGCGCCACCCTACCCACTGACCATGTGTTGCCTCGCTGTCCATGGCGGAGTCATCCCATACCAGGTTAGACACGGCACACAGTTGGGGACTAGGGTTGTGGTGCACCAGGCAGCGACCTGTGATTGCATAAACCTGCAGAAAAGTGATGAGGCAAGAGAAGGGAAGTAACGGAGAATTAATCCAAATGCATCTGCAGCAAGTAGGTTCTGTTTCAGGCAGCGCCTTGACACTGGATGCAGTGTGGTGTGGTGTCAAGCCATACCAGTCAAACGGTGCTCTCAGCTGCTTGTTCAAGTATCCTTACACAAGCTGACGTCACCTGGTCAATGTAAGGGTTACTTGGCCTCACTTCATTGACATGTGCCAGTACATGCACCTGACTGCGAGCGGCGATTCTCGCAAATGCAGATTGAAATGCGCATCCCTCTCACCTTCCACCCGTCCCACACCACGTACCTGCATGCGATTCAAGGAAAAATGAACAAACTCGAAACAAGATGCGGTGGGCAGTAGGATGACATCACTGGCCGTATGGGTGGGCCATGACTGCATGTTGCCCACCTATTGCCATCCCCAAGCAGAACAAGAAGGCTGGGTGACAGGAGTCATGGCATGACATGTTGCTAAGAATCGTCACTATCATGGACCAACGACACGACAAAAAATGTGGCAGCCATGAGGAATAGCTGAGGTGGAACATACAGTCTGTTCACATTAACTACCACTTACTACCATGGATCGTAGCTAACATGTGGTGAGGAAAAGTGAACTGTAATTGTTTAGCTTTCCAGAGCAACTGCGGGTAAGAGACTGAGTGCCTGCTGCTCTCACTGTGCCATAATGCCGTCCGCCGACACTCCGCTGCCCCCTACGTCCGCTGCCCCAAAGCGCCTGTCCTCGGCCAGAAACCGCTGCCTGCTCCATGCCACAGCCGACAGGTCCATGTGGCACACCCGCATCTCATTGGACTGGAGAAGCAAACACAAGAGGCGCCGCAATCAGGAGTAATGGCTCAGCAGCACGAGCTGTGCATTGGACAAACTCTACACGGCACGACAGCGCTCATGACCCGCATCAAGCCACAAACACATGCACAGAATTTCCCACACCTGCCTTGCATGGCGGCATGCCTTGGGCTGCAGCAAAGCGCATGCACGGCTCTGCAGTTGGCCTCTGGTATCGCGAGTAGTAGTCAACTGCAACTGCATCATGGCCGGACGGGGAACTGAGGATGGCAGAGACCATGCCCTTGTCGAAGAGGTTGTCGCCATTGGTAATGACCACCCAGGGGGTGTCGGGGCGGCAGGCGACTGCAAGCGGGCAGGGCAGTCTACCCTGACGCTGACATGCCAACTCAACATGAACTCGAGCACCGGGTTGACTGGGCAGAGATTAGGCTTGCACTCAGCCTGAGATGGGCATGTATCACGATAATTTAGGCTTATATTAGGCTTCTGGTAGGCTGCACACTCATCAGCACAGGAAATACTGATAATGGTATTAGGGCAGAGATGGGTTAGGGGGGGGGCTACATTTGGTTTTGCAGCGCAGACGATTTTGGTACACCAAGTTTTGAAACGCGGAGCAGTGATGCCAGATGATGTTCACCTCGTATTGCTTCGTCTGTCAGGTTGTACAGGGCCACGTGGTAGGCCCTGGCCCAGGTGCCGTCCAGCTCCTTGGCCTTGAACTCCGGGCCCACCTGCAGGCAGAGCCTTACGACAACATCACACTGTAACGACTGCAATGGAGCGCAGTGACTGTGCACTCTGGTGGAACGACGCATCAATGGCGACACAAGAGGTGAGAGGCGTGCGTAGGGTTGTGCACACTGCCGCGGTATCCCGGGGGGCATCGGCAAGAAATGGCCCAGAATTGCCAAGCGAGCAGGCACCTGTTTTGAAGAGTTGAGCTTAGTTGCATGCGTGAGCAGTGACATCTACATGACAGGCACACCGCACTCACCCACTCCGCAAACAGGCGGATGCGGGAGTCGTTGAACCGCCTCACTATACTGAACAGGTTGGTGAAGGGGTGTTCATCCATCACCAGGAGGTGGGCCTGCCACCTGAAGCGTGTCGTGTGGACGCACAAGTGTCGTTGCTACACACTGTCCTGCACGCTTTGGCACACTTCACTTCTGCGCCCGTAGCCTACTGAGGAATCATGAGGCCATAGTGGCCATGGCGGTGGCACCTGAGTGGTGCTGGACGTGTCCAAGAACTTTACCAAGGCTGACGAGTTGCTGGCCCTTGTGCGAGGTGTTGATGGCCTTTGTGCGAGGTGAGGGTTGCAACTAAAACTCTCGCATCAGGGCACCCAGTACCACATACAAATCATGCTGCGAAACCGATGATACGTCAGTAGCAGAGAACATGGTGACAACGCAAGACTAGGGTCTCTTCTCATCACTGATCGGCACAATTTTCAGCCACTGTTTGTATTGCCCTTGTTGCACGAGCCGGCAATGCCACACATACATGTCTGGCTACATATCTAAACGTCCCCCTGGGTAAGTTTGTCTGAACCTGGCCTGACCTGGGATCGTCCTGGGCGACCAGTGAGGCCAGGAGCTTGGACAGGGAATTGGTTGTGTTGGGCCGGCCCTTGTCATCGTGGCCTGAGGGAAGGTGGTGAGGGAAGGCAAGCACAATCAACACACAGGGATTGTAGCTGCTAAGATTGAACACGCAACAAAAGCAAAGCCTTGCCGGCAGTGGCCACTATTTTGATGCATGGAACTGCCTTGCAATCCCATTTCTTACTCAACACAATGTCTTCATATCATTCGTGGGCACACTATTGGCTGCTCATGCTGCAGTGAGGTGAGCAGAAAGCCTTGCCAAAGGACCCAGTGGATGCCTATTGATGCACTGCCCAGGCAAAGGTCTGGTGTGCACCGTACCTTTGAAGGAGCGCACCACGAAGCACACGCCACCTTGGGAGGCAGGCAGGTGATGAGGTGGTGTACTGGGCCCAGCGCTGTTTAGAGCTGAAGAAATGGGTTCTGTCTGCACGCCTGCCGAGCCTTGTGCTTGGATTGACACAGCCAGGCTTACCAGGCACAGCGTCAAACCTGCCAGACCTAGGCGCATGACCATAGCATATTCAATTATGAACCACGAGCATTGCTTTTCGTGCCCATGGCAACTCCATCAATTCATCAATCAACTGGCATAGCCTGACTGCCATAACGCCATTATGTCAGTTACAATCGCCAAAAGCCTCACTCGCGTACGTTCTGCACACTAGCGTTCTGCACAGTAGCGTTTAATCTTCATTGTGGATTGATCGCGATGGATATCTTCGAAGCGGCAGGTGCGTGGCGCACATGTAGGGTAGGTGGGATCTGCACGCCCTTCGTTCTGGCACGGGCAGTCTGCAAACTTAGCCTCAACACTTTCACTACTGCATGTCATCATGTAATGTAATTATGGGAGAAAGTGCATGCCAAGCCACTGCAGGGCATGTGTTGGTACTCATGCTAGGGTATAGCATTATGCCAAGGGCGGCCACTCCTGCCATGTCCAGTATGTGGTCAAGACCAAGATCTGCACGTGCAGAGCGTTACCCCAGGCGGACAATCGACCATGAGGAGGAGGAGGCCGCCCAGGCCACTTGCCTGTCAGCAGCAGAGCCACTGCCTGTGATTGTGAGCAGGCTAACATGATGCACATGCAAGCTGACCACATGACGTCCTTGCTTGACGCGTGTCTGCCTGGCTACACCAGCTGTGGGACAGCGCGATCATGCAGGCCTGCACAACACAATCCAAGTACCAATGCCTTCATGCACACAAAATGAGCTCAAATTATCTGGACGTATGGTTCAACAACCTCTGGCTAGGAAATCCAAGCGGTTTCAAGCAGGCCAAACCGCATGTACCAGTGATAGGCAGCGGTGGCAAACCAGCGGTGAAAGCCTGCCCCAGCGCTAACCGCTGCCTCATTACCAGCACCTTGTACCAGCTTGAGCTTGAGCCTGCAGCCTGCAGTTAATTCAGATCAGTCTCAGTACGTTCGTGCTTGTGAATGGCATTGCAGTGGAACCAGACACTGCGCAAGGCCCTGTTTCCCCAAGGTATCATCGTCAACACCATGGTGCGTGTAGTCAGGTTCAGCAAAGTGCAGGACTGTGGTTGCACCCCTGATTTCGCGAGTGCCCAGGTCAGTTGGCATGGTGAAGTGACGCACAGATGGTATCTACCGAAAAGTGGTCGTTGCCAGAGTGTATGAGGTGAGGCTACCCAGCTAGGCATGAACTCCTTGCTGTTTTGTTGTCAGGGAAAACACAGCATACACACACTACCAGCTGGTACTTTATTTTTCGGTGGTGCCGAGTACTGTTGTCATTGCATCTGACATATGACTTTGCGAGCGACTGTGTTTGTGCGCTTGATGCCTGTTGTGTGCACAGGTGGTTGCCACACACCGGGCGGGATGTGCGCTGCTCAACCACATGGCACCACAGAAACAGGTGAGGCACGTGCTCATAACCGTCACGTCTGCCCTTTCTAACCCACTAAACCGTTCAAATGCAGTCAATCGCTGGGACTTCATCCTAAATGCATGTGCCCTCAGCACCTCATAGGCAAATTTCTGGTATCTGTGTTGGCTGTTGTCTTGTGTGCCGCCATGCTGGCATGGGTATGCCTGCGACCTGCTGGTTTGTCTGTTGCCGCGCCACAGGTTCTGGGCACTGTGCTGCTGCCCGAGCAAGGCATGAAGGGCAACCGCGCTCTGCCCGATGGAGCGCCCAGCACAGCCGACAGGCACTGCATCATCTACGTCATCCCACCATCGCCCACTGTACCGTCTGGCTCCCATCCTAGCTTGTTAGTCAGCTGCCAATGGCAGGTCAGCGGGATCGTACCTCTTGACAATCATACCATTGCCTGTATCTCGCCTGGCTTTTCTGCGCAGGCATTAACTGTTGCGATATAAGTTGTCTGCCCACGAAAGACAACTACGAAAGATTGTTTGTGGTGTGATGTTTTGTTGGAATTGGTTGCGACAAGTAAGTAGTAGGTGTCTCTGGGCCCTGTTTTGCAGGCTCTCTTTTGCTGGCTCTCTTTTCCTCTGGGTTCTCTCTCGATGCCGTGCGCGTGTGGGCTTTGCAGGTGTCTCCTGAGCGTTCGAATGCAGTATGCCGGGCGCTGCTGGGCGAGGTATGCCCTGAACGAGTGGTGGTGCTGGGCTCGCTGCCTGCGGAGCAGTATCGGGGCCCGGGGGATGTGTCTCAGGAGCCGCTGCTGTTCTCACTGTGTACTGATAAGGTAAGCCCAAAGGCCGAGCACGTGGGGCGAACTCATGGTGCGCCTGTAGTTGTGCCTGCAGCGACTTGTGAAGCTCCTAGACCTTTCCACTTGCCCTAAGTGCTGATGATGCAAGGATGAATGTGAAGCAGGCCACAGCCTCGCAGCACAGATTTCTTTGGTAGTTTGCCTGAGTTCACAGACCTATCCACTTGCGACAACTGCAGATGATGCAAGGACAGTCGTCATCTAGTGAGCAGCCCCCAGCGTTGCCGACTGGCAATGCTGTGGGTGGCTTGCCTGCTGCTCTGCTACAGTATTGCCAGGTGCGCTGCCATTGTCAGGAAGTACGTCGTAGTGGAGACATCCTTTTGCAACTTGTTGAGTCCACTCGGTGTCATATAAGTGTGATAATGCCAGGTGTGTAAAGACTAGCTGACGCAACTGGTGTTCACCTCACACACCTGTGCAACTCACACAATTATCAAATAGTACGGCTGATGAAGTTCGTGGTGTACGGCTGTCCGCTTCATGTGCCGCGGTCCTTTCCACACCTACCCTGCAGCCTCCTGAATCGGAATGTGCAGGAATGTGCAGGATAGATACACACACTCAGGTCCGAATCGTTGTATTGATACATAGATGTGCACTGTTGCTGTGCATGCGTGTGCTCTTTTGCCACTGCAGGTGCGAGGCATGCAGGCAGTGCTCCTAGTATCCATCAATGGGCCTTCTGCACTGCAGCCGCTGTCTCTCACGCCAATCGCCAACGCGTTGAGTTCACTGCTGCCAGAGGGTTGGAATCATCCAGCTGCTGTTCCACAAGCCAGGGCGGAGCTGATACATGGAACCTTGACTGCACAGACACACCTGTGACACAGTCAGAGAAGCAGTCAAAATATGTCCTGCCCAAGCGAAAAGAGTCAACCATATGCGCTTGCTCATGTAAGCTGTAGGTACAGTGCAGAGACAGGCTGTCAGGGCGTATGCATGACAAAGTTGGCTGTGGATAGAACCAGACGGATACGTTGAGACATGACATTTGAGAAACAATGAACATTTGAGACGCGTGTTTTCAGGCCTTTTGGGTCTAACGAGGTTTGCGATCAGGATAGCACCTTAAGGGGTGACCACCACCATTACTATCCAGGTGCGTCGTTGGACGGGTAAGCCAATGCAATTCACATTTGTGAAATCACACAGCAATCATACCTGCATTTTCACTGCTTGACTGCATACACCCCTGCCTGGTTAATTGAGGTTGAATATGCGCATGGCCACCAGTCTCAAGCTTTGCACGAACCTTCCAACACAGCTGCCGCTTGGCATTCTGGGTTTTCTGCCGACAGGGAGCCTCAGGTCATTCTCGTGACAAGTTTCTGCTGTTGTGTTTGCTTACGTGGCCTTGAACAATCGTGGTGGCCATCTGCTTTGCTCCAAATCACGATCAACGCGTAGTGATCTCGCGTCGTCAACCAGTTATCAGGAACTGTCCATCACGTTGTTGTGGGCACACTATGCTAGGCCATGTTCATAAGTGCCGATGATGAGCCCATGCCTACCATAAGGTGGCCTTCATTCCATCGGACTGGCAGGTGGACTAGATCAAGTTTGTTTTGCTTACAGTTGCTCACATTCCATCGTGAAACAGACACACCCCACTAACACGGAGAAGCAGCAATAGTTGTGCCCGCAACAAACGTCAAGACACCAAAATCGCACCTCCACTCACACAAGACACACAACAGAACCAGACCACGCCAAACTGCAGTTCGTCACAAGCATTAAATGGGGCGAAGAAGAAGTCCCTTTACTCAGCAGCAGACGTAAAAACCACCGGTCTGCGCAACAACACAACTTCCATTTCTTCAAAAGAGCAGCAAAAGTTGCGCCCGACATATTCAGCTGTGAATGACCCCAAATTGCCCGACTTACTTCACTGCACTTTGTGATTTCCAAGCGCAGCACTGAGCAAGACCGCTGTGGTCCTTTCTTCATGCCCAGTGCTAGCATCCGCCTTAACTACAGATACGCTGAGACTGGCCCGACCACAGCGATCGCGTGCAAGCTTGTAAAAGATTAAAGGCTAAAGGCAGAGCCGGCACCACCAGTGTTAACTATCAGCAAGGGAAACGACACCAAGGGCTAGGTGCACCGCATGCCACTGGACCTGTGGCTAAGCAGCTGCCCTTTCTTTTTGCAAATTCCACAGCTTTTTGCAAATTTTTCTGCTGTGTGCCAACCTAGCCTGAAGCAACGACAACAATTCAGTTGAGCCTGTAAGGGTGTTCTCGTGCATCCAGGCTCTGCCAAGCAGAGCGAGCAGTGTGATTTTCGAACCTTGAGCTTTAAAGCAGCCACACATTTGCCAGTATGCACGTGGTCAATAGCACACGAACAGGACCCCAAAAGGCCTTGACTACTTCATCACTTTTGCATGGGCTGGCTGTAGCGCCCACAGTACACGCCCACCACCAACAAGCAACCAACAATGGCGACTGACTGCTAAGGCATGTGAGTGTTGGACGGGCTTTATACCCCTCCTTCTTGTGAACAGAACGTGTTTGGATGAGGTGGTACAGGCAATGGCAAGCCAAGTGTAGATTAGATGGAAGACGCAACAGCGCATTTATGATAACTTGGTGAATTGGTGTGTATGCAGTCCTCGTTGCCGCATCAAGTCAAACTGGCCCAAGGCCTAGTACTCGCAGGGTCAAATGTAAATGGGTGAAAGGCCCCGGTATGTCTGACTTGCCAGGGGCACAGCCTGAGCACAATGACCCAGCGGCCTTGGTCAAAACAAGACCGACACTGGCAAAGCCTCTACTACAATGTGCGAATGAGAAAGTGTAGGCGTGAGCTACTCAAGCTCAATTTCATACGAATTCACATGACGCCTCGGCTACTTGGTTTCCAAATCATCAAGGAAGTTCTGGCTTGATGTCTCCCAACCATCAAGGTCTTGAAAGCCTCGATTTACCCGATACCACATCACCACCCATACCCAATCCGTCACCAAGGAGTAAAGCACACTTCAGGAACCACCTTGTCCAGTTTCCTGCAAACAGGCTAGCAGTACATGACAAGGGCCACAGCAGTGATCTAAACGCATGGTTTGAATCAACAGGTTAGCAGCACTTGCATGCATTCATCCTCAACTGTATCCATAAGGACTAAAGAAAGCAACAGACGCCCTTCATGCAAGATATACGTAAAACATGCCTTCGCATGGCAGCCCCAGGTACTGGTTGGGATGCCACCAACAGAACAGACGCACAACAAGATAGCTGTGTTCAGGTTCAGGTTTTTGATGCAAAAGAAACTTATAGAGCACAGGCTTGTGAAAACACATACGCTTGAAATTTATTAGCACACAGGTTATTACCCCTTCGTTTTTCAAGGCGCATGTGCTTAGGAGCGCATGCTAGTCTGCTCGTCCACGCCGCTCATGTTTGCCCCCAGCACATGCAGCCAACAACAAGCGGATAAGTGATGAGATCCAGGGTTCCTACAGGTACCTCAATGCTGTCAGCACACAGGCATGGTCAAGCATCCGCCTAACCTCTAACAAGCCGGGTGGGGCAGCCATTCATGCCAACAAGCACTTTTACTGCATTCATCTCATCCAAAAGTAGGACCAATTGCAACCCCCCCTATCTATCAAGGCCGTGCACGCTACGGAATGCATGTGCCGCCATCCTGCCCAAATGACGGGCATTGTTCATTGCACTGAATGCCTTGCATGTGGGTAGCGTCCCTGCAGAGACTAATGATCGTTTTCCAACTCGCTCAACGGAGGCAATAGCATAACATATGCATCGGACAAACCTTGTTCCTGATTGCCGCAACATGGCACGATTATACCTTTTGAAAAACGCATACCCGCCCGACCCCCGTAAGATGTCTGCATCATCAGCAGTATTGCAAATGGCTGAGAATGGTTGGCGCGCAAACCACATACACAAAAGTTTGTGCGACGAAGAAAGGCCATGAACAGAAATAATGATTCTATATATGCTCACAGAAACTAGACTTGACCGTCTTCAGACAATATTTTGACAGACCAGCACTATTGCTGAGAGTGTGATGATACGAACACACGGGCGAGACCCTCCACGCAAACAAGCATCTGTATCATGGCTGAGAAGCTCCACGGCAGGCATAATTGACAGCCTGCAGCGCATCTTCATTCGTGATGTTCAAAAGTACCAAAGTCAGTTTCAACAGCCACTTCTGTGACACTTGATGCTTTCAGGGGCCTGGAGGAAGCCAGAGGCAACCGGCTGGGCCGCCCATAACAAAGCGTGCAGTGGCAAGTGTTTGACATTTCGAGGAAAGTATACGCCAAGAGCAGCGCACAGGCTGCCAAACTTCAGGCTTGATTGGTATGGGGGTGAGACCGGGAAGCAAGTGCACCAACAAGCGCATACGCGCAGACATCACCAGATTTTCAGCGCAGTTCACCCAAGCTGTGATGGTTGCCAGTGGCCCCGAGTGCGTATTGTAAGGAAGCCTGTTTGCAAGCGTGCTTTACTGACGCCTGTTGGCCCCAACCTTAAAGCGTAGTAGGACATGTACCTCGGAAGACAACTCAGCTCAGTGTAGAAACCCCCTGGCTAGATAACACCCTTGATCGGTGACAGCCTTTATCTCAATTTGCTTCAGTAGAACCCACATCCCAGATCCAAATTGGCAATGCGTGCAACCAGCTCCTGGTTGCTGCTGGAGTTACTTTCCCTGTCGCTACCTGCCTCCACATTGGTAGGTACAGTCGCAGCACACATGTCAGAGAAACTGGCCATGGATTGACCATCGACCTGCAAGCCGGACCAAAGACAGAAACAGCATCAGCTCATGGGTGCAGACAAACACGTGCAAGATGAGATAGGTTGATTGTGTGCAAGTCCAAGACTGTTCTGGCATCCCTCTTAGAGCCACAGAAATGCCACTGTGACTGACCGCCCACACACACACTGACATGGCGTGCCACGCTACCCTAACTGTTGTGCACTAACCTGCAGAGGGCCGGGTGGTGCCGAGTTGCTGGCTGGTGGCCAGGAGGGCGCGCGTGTGGGTCCAGGGCGAACCACCGGTGCGGTTGCATCACCGGCCGGGGCCGTCGCAATGCTGCTGTGGCCGCTGCCGCCCCTGCTGGCCAGGCCATTGACAAGGTTCACGTTGCCAGCTGCATCTGGCTCCAGAGCCTCCAGAAAGTTGGCGGCACCAACGTTGCCATTGTCATGACTGCCAAAGAAGTCGTAGGCGAAAGCGCTGAACCGTGCGTCATCAATATCGGTCAGCTGTACAGGAGGGTCCACAGCGGGTGGGGTGGGGGCCCAGATGTTGTCCACTACGCTGGCGGACATGACGCTCAGAGCAGGGCTGCCACGGCTGATGCTAGAGCATGCGTTGAATGCAGCCACTTCATTGCGGCGCTCCTCCAGGCCAAACGATGATTGGGTGTCTGTGCGGCGCTTGTTTCCGTTGTAGTTAGATGCGTCCATGGCCAGGCGGCGCGCCTGCAGACAGTGCACAGCGTTGGCCCTACAGATCAGCCGAGCATTCGTTATACCAAGAGACATCCAAGGTTGTCCAACCAAAGCACAGTACAAAAAAAGCAGGCCATGGGAATGTACTGAGGTAAATGCATGAACTACGTCGGAAATTCTTTAGGAGGCTTAGGCACTTACTATGACAGTCTCTCCTCACCTCAATGCGATAAGCCTCTTGCAGCACAGCTACGTCCGTCGGGCTGAGCACGCCCAGCCAACCTGCGTCTACTGCAGTCTCCACATCAATGCCGTGGCGAGCCAACTCCACGCCAATGGACAGCAGAATGGCATGAAGGTCCTCCTTGCCCAGACTGCCGTTAGGTGAGGGGGGCTGGCCAAGCGAAGCCTGATGCAGTTTGCCGTCTGAACTGTGGCTGCCACGTGATGCTAGGCCATTAGATAGAAATACCATTCTGCTGGCCTGCATGAAGCCCTGGTGCGGCTCCTCGCCTCCACCATGGTTTGAAGCACCACCCATAGCCTCATGCATTGCGAACTGGCGCTGTTGGTGTTGAGCAAGAGCCTGGCGGTCCGAGGTTTCGCTGACTATGCGAGCCTGATTGTTGTCGGCCTGCTGCCTGGCCAGCAGTGTCTGATGGTCCACATTCTGGCCAGAATTCATCGTCTGGTTTGAATCAGTGCGCTGCATTGCCAAGAGGCCCTGGTGCTGCATCAGAGCCTGTTGCTGGTTTGGTGCAAGGGCTAGCATGCTCTGGCTATCCATTGAACCATGCTGCTGCTGCCTCTGTCCGAGCATCATACGGGCACCATTGTCTGGCTGCAGATGCATAGCGGTGGAGGCTGGTGCGGCAGCATGCTCGCCAACCGCAACCAGGCGCCTGACCTGACCATCCGGCCCAACCACAGTCTGACCTTGTTGGGGCAGGCCTGGTGACGTGGAGACAGACTGGCCGTTCTGGGCATGGTGAAGGGAGGCGACGCGCGCGCGAAGGCTGGCCAACAGCTGCTGCTGCCTCTGTTGTGCAGCAGTATCCTTAACTTGCTGCTGCAGGCTCTGAGGCTGCATACCTGGGACACCACCAGCCTGTTGTGGCAGCACTTGGCTCAGGCCATTGTCGTTGTGACCGCCAGGCTTAACCAGTATGGTGCTGGGGAGCTGCTGCATTGGCTGCATTGGCTTCATGAGTGGCTTGCTGACCGGCATCTTGCCCATGGCCAACAGGTTGGGATTGGGCCGCAGAGTTTGCTGAGCAGCTGCGGTGGTATAGGATGTGGTGGTGGTGTTGGGACGGCTTGGCATGTGGATCAACGACCTGCCCATTTGTATACCACCTGGTTGCGCCACCATGGCTGGCGCGACTGTTGGCCGCATGTCCATCTGATGCATGGTACCGGCCTGTTTGATGGGCAGGCCGTTTGTGCTGGGCATGAACCGCTGCACCGCCACCTGCTGACCTTGGCTGGTTTGCACCAAAAACCTTTCGCCTGATTGAGCGGGTGCACCTTGCTGCACAACCTTGTATATGCCTGGAGCGCCTGCGGCTTGCACCTGGAATTCGCCATTTGGCAGTTGGACAATGCGCTGGCCTTGCCCTTGTGCACTGACAAGAGTGGCTGCCGGCACCTGACGCACCTGCTGAGACTGCAGCGACTGACCATTCGTGGTCATGGCTAGCGTGGTAGAGCTTAGGACGGAATGTGTGCCGTTAGGATTGACAGCAATCGTCACCGGCTGTCCCTCGGCATTGTAAGCGCTGATGATCTGCGTGCCGGCTGGCAACTGCTGAGGCCTTGGTTGTGGAGCAGCTTGGTGCAGATAAGTGGTGCCGTTGGCGTACGTGCGCTGGGCGCCACTTGGGATGGCCATGGGTTGCAGGGCCACGAATTTCTGCGTAGCGTTGTGCAGCACAGTTGTGCCTTGAGGGCGCGCCTGTCCCGTTGCTGCCGCCATGGGCTGGACGGCCACCAGCTTCTGAATGCCGCTTGCCATGGAACCAGGTTGGTGAAGTGAAACCTGGCCTGGGGTGTAGTGCTCCATTGTCACCGCGTTTGAAGGCATGATGTAGCCGTTGTACGCCTGAGGCAAGTACTGAATTGAAGAAGCCATTGGACGCTGAAGTTGGCGGTCTGAAGCTGCGCGGCACCTCTGTCAGGACCCAGCGCAACTTTTGAGCCGTGCTGACGACCGGGCCCAATGCTTGAGCAAAGTTGCTTGCCAGGCAAAGGTTTGGTGATCGTGCCTGACAGAACAAGGGGGCCGGCAACAATAAATACTTTGACACAGGTTGTAGCCAGACAAGTTGAAGAGCGCGCCCTCCCAGGCAGAACAGCGACAGGGCAGAGGTGCATTGGCTTTCGTACCGGACTTGACTATCTGCAAGCCTGGGCGGCGCGACGGTCACCTTCAGCACTGATCCATGAGACCACCACCATTACCTCATGAAAAACCTACCCGTGAGGCTCTTCTCCCACTTTGTCCTCCTGTGAGCCCTCACGAACCCCGCTGCAGTCCTCCTGCTGCACCAATCACCTCACGGAGGATGGCATGTGTACGGGCGGGCCTGAGTCCAGCGCGAGGACAGTAAGGATCTGGATGGCCCCGTCAAACTGTGGTGCCGCAAATGCTTTGCTGCAACCCGTGGACCTTCGAGTGACCTTTCTGGCCAAGTGAAACGGGCGCATGTGCGAAACCCCGGTGAAACGGCCCTGGCTGAAACGCGCACGCTCCTTCAAATCCTAGGAGCACGACAGTCGCTCAAGACAGCCCTGTTTGTTCCAATGCTTACTTCTCGCCGTCAACCTGCCCAAGGAACACTGACTAGGAGTTGTTTACACATAGATATAATCTGCAGGAAATATAGCTCATAATAATTCAGGGAATATGCGAAAAATCACATCTGAAAAACTGCCTAGTCCTGGAACTGTCCCAGAACTGGCAAACTACTCTGTGTTTGCTGATTTAGGGTTTTGCTGTGTCTTGTGTGCTTGCTCTGGTCTGCAATGCGGTTTTCTCCTCAGCGAAATCAGTGCTTTACATGTACGAGGTACTTGGTCGTGCGGTGGTGTGCTCTCTATGTTAGGAACTGGTTAGCACTAACCTGCCAGAGTACTCTAATTTGTTGGAATCCCTCCCCGCTTGTGATTCTCACCGTTGACCCTGGCAACACGTTTGATAGAAGCAAGGCTTGCTGCGCTCATGGTCTCCAAGGCTTGAATTGATGTTGACAACAAAAGCGTTGCGCATCTTAGGCAGATGTTCAAAGCATGCTAGAGTCATGATGAGTCAAGACGTTGTGTGCAGCTCAGTGTGTCACACACCCATGCCCATGTTGCTGCGGCAAGACTCAAAGTTAAGCTGAGGAAGTGGCTTGATCATGCTATCAGCCACGTTCAGTTGTGCAGTAAGAAAAGCTGACTTCGCCTCGAACAGCTCGCTCCCTAGCAAAGTGGTGCATGACAAAGACCTGCCGCCTGGCTGGTCGTGGAAGTCAGAGCCAAAGAACCTCAAGTACCAATACACGGCTGATGGCCAGTTAGTGGGGTACTGGCGTCCTGAGGGTGCTAACAGAGCAGGTTCAACGGGTGTCGCCAGCCCTGGACCACCATCCTGGGTTGCAGCATTGTGGGCGCAGTGGCGTAAGGGACCAGATGTGACAGTGATATGTTAGGAAGGACCAATGTATGGAAAGCTGCCTGGCAGTAGGGGCAGGATAATGGCAAGCGCAGCGGGCGAGGAGTTGACACTTTCCACGAATTGACTGGCCGAGTTTGAGACTGAGTTTGAGAGTCAAACTGGCAATGTCATTGCGACACGGCATGACCACAAGCACGACTCATACTCCACTTGCAGCTGATGCTCAGTTGCTCACTACCATGCCCTGTCCACAGCTTGGGAGGTGCATCAGAAAAGTACCTGAAGAATTGCGGCATGCAGAATGACAGATTGATCCAGAGTGTGCTGGGGCCAAAGAAGAGTCAACTGGAGTGTGCATGTGTGTGCGTGTAATCATGGCAGTCGTCACCTTGATGGCATGCCGCCCATCCTCTTCCTCTCCATCGTCCCATGTCTTCTTGGCTTTCTCAATGACCATCATGGCCTGCATGCAGCACGCATGTCTGGACATGATGTTTAGCATGTGTTGTCTGGTCTGTGATGGTAAATATGTAGTATGTGATGTCTGATGTGTGATAACAGCAAAATCTTTGACATATATCATGTTTGACCTGTTTGGTGCCTGTCACATCGTGTGTGACTCTCGCTCTGCTTCTTTCGAGTTGCGCACCTGGTGAGTCTCCTCCTCGTCGCTGCTGGAGTTGGAAAAATGATGGTCTCCGTCTGGATTTGGTTTAGATGCGCTTGCTGCGGATGACCCGCGAAGGCCGGCTGCGCAGGCTGCGACGCTCCCAAGGCTGATCTATACGCTCCCAAGGCTGATCTATACGCTCGCAAGGCTGATCTACACGCCTACTTTATTGCCACAAACACAAAAGTCCAACGAGCATTACTAAGCTGCTTGACCGTGTTCCTTGGCTCGATTTGGCACGTCTTGTGCACTTTTTGGGTAATGATGGGTGATGAGCAGTGATGAGATTTTGGGTGATGAGCAGTGAACACTGTTGATGACATCTACTCTACTGGTCCCCAGTCTGTCTGATGGCATCAACTCCTCATGAGCTTGACCCGAGAACTGTGTTGGCTGTGACCTGAGAATTGTGGACCAGTTTTCAAGGCTTGGCTTTAATTATGCAGTTGACCCAGTTGTGTCAATATGTGACCCGTCAGGATGTGTTGTAACCGTGTGTCACTACACTCTGCCCACCACGTCTGTCCTAGTCGGCAATGCCGACTCGGCATCTCATTGAACAAACCAACTCCGTCCCAGCATTGACAGCATGTCCCAGTACTGGCAGTGCACCACACCGTCTACCAACACACGCACATACACCATGTCTCTTGGCCGTCCCAGAAGTGGCAGTGCACCGTCTACCACAACACGCGATGTTCACCCCGCTGTTCACCCCGATTGCGACTGACACGCAGACACACACATACACAATGGTTGCTGGCGGTATTACAGACCTATTCACAGGAATTGTCCCAGAACTGGCAAACTTCGTTTTTTATGGTACCCGTGCCCCTCACCTTCTCTGTCAAAACACACTACCAGCAAATTAAACAGGGCAACGTCTGTGGGTTGTGGTTAGCGTAGCATAGCTGCTGGTAGCTGCATGTGCATGTGTACACCCAAAAGGCCAGGCAGTGTATACCTATCCCACCGCCCACGCCACCAGACGTGCCATGCTCTTTCACATTCCCATGCATCACCGCCGCTCTGGCTGGATGCGCCTGAACATAGCTGCCATGGCAGCTGCACTGCCCACGTGGCCATGCATGTGCACGTGATCACTGCACCACATGAGACGGATGCCGCAACGTACACCAGCAGACATGGAAGCTACTGCAACCTCTAACCATGTTGGATGGCAGCACACTCTGGAATGCCCAATTGGAAGCAAGATTCCCTTGGCACTGGATGGAGACAAGGCAGAGCAATGGAAATGTCAGTGGCGAGGGGTGACCACCACCATTACAATCCAGGTGTGTCGTACCCCGTCCACTTGGAGGTTGGACGGGTTGGAAATCTCCCTTCTTGTGAATGTCAGTTGCACATACAGGTTGCCCATGAACGTTTGACTGATGGCAGGCACACCGACAGTGGACTGGTGACCCTGGGACACTTGCTATCAATTTGTGGCGGCATGATGGCAGGTGTCAAACGACAACAGCACCCACCGTGTTAAGAGAATTAGATTTGTAGCTGGGCAAAGGCCAGACACTTGGTTGCTGGATGCGATAAGATACGTGCAGAATAGACACAGGCAAAGGAAAAAAGGCCATGTTTGTCAGTCTACAGGCCAACAAGTACCGGCCCATTCACAAGCCCACTGACATTCTACGAAGCATACAAGACACATTGCTTTGGTACAAAAAAGGCCACCAATTTACTCACAATGTTTGGCCACAAACAAATACCGCAACAGCTGATTCAGCCGGCGCTGCACTAGATGTACATCATTTTCAAGCAATGTGCGCAGTAACAGAGGAGCTACAGAAACGTGCAGAGTTGCCCGGACCTTAACTTGGGATGTGCACTGCCCTGGTTGTGAACCGTGACTGCCAACGAGCACAGAGAGCTGTGCCGCTGTGGAGCCTCGTAAGAGCAAGTGCACTGCCAAGGACCTGGCGGATAGGGAGCCTGAAAACACATGCTTTGTGGATGGAGTTGAGAGCGGTTCCCAAAATGCTAAGGAGTTGACGGACAGGCGGTCTGAAGCCTGGTCGTCCGCTGCCCAAGACTGCCTGCATGTGTTGAGTGACTGCCTGTTCTGGGAATTGTGATGGGTGTACTGGTACCTGTACCTGTAGGTTGCATTTCCGCTACAGTGCCAGCATCCAGTCACCACTGCAGCTTGTCCGGCAGGTACTTGGCTATCAGGGCATTGTAGTACTCGTGCGTCTGTGTCGCATCCCGCATGGCCGTGTCGGGCAGAGTGCGCCGTCTGAACTCGCACAGCGGCTGGAAGGCGGCGAGGGTGGGCAGCATGGCCTGCGGGGGAGGCACAGGGCAGACCACTGCTATAGTTGCACTGCAATGGTGCCACAAGCCCCCAAATTATGGGGGTGTCAATTGCGGGGTGGGATGCAGACAGCCAAGGAAACCACTGTGCTGAGGCAATGATTGGGGCGCCAAAGGCACACAGAGTAAAACACTTGCGGTGTGGAAGTGGTAGGCCGCAATGTGATTATGTATGGCATTGACGGTAATGACATGACTGGTCATGTCCAGACGTGACGACGTGGCCTGTAGCTGGGGTAATGGTACGTGGCACAGGTGCAGGCTTCACTCAGCGGCTGCTTCATGGCAAGCCCACAAGAGATCCGATATTGCCCCACAACGGAAAAGGCATGATGCAATGACCGGCATACCTGGTCATTGGCGTCCAGAAGATGATTGTATGAGCCATCTGCACAGACCGGGGCAAGGGCATGTGATGCTCTGATGACATGCAGCAGGTACGCCGTGTGGAGAAAGCAACGCCAGGGGTGTGGAGGTGGGATCAAGTCTGATACTGTGCAGGATGTGCGTGGCAGTTCTCTGCAGGTCAGTGGGTGTGGGATTGTGCACTCAAGCCCACTGGTTGCATAGCAGCCGTAAACTGGCCTCGTCATGAGCCCCCCAGACTGAGTTGAGTACAGCGACACTTGTGCGTGGTACAGGCTGGATGACATGCTCTTCATAACGATGGCTTGCTACAGCGGGCGTGAAACTCCGCTTTGTTTGCTTGACATGCGATTTGAGATATGATTGCTCCACCTGATCAAAAGCGTTTCGAATGTCAAATGAGACACGCCTGAACAGGAGTAGAGGGGCAGTGGCGCACCTATGAGTGTGAAGAACTTCTGGAAGCGTATGCAGAACATGGCCTCGGGCGGCAAGCGGCAGTGGTTGCGTTGCAGCACCTGCGTGGGGCAGCCAAGGAAAACAGCACAAGGTTTACAAGTGCACATGGGGTGCAGGCAATCTGCCCTGCATACATGCAGCGGCTCCAGAGCTCCAGACAGCATGCATCTTGCTGCTGCCCAGCAGTGTTTCAGCCTGAGTTCCCGCCAGAACCCCAGCTGTCCCACCTCCCATAAGCCGCGCCCATACCGAGTCTCAGGGTTGTCGCAGCCGCAACGGCGACTCACGTGGGATGAAAATGCGGATTCCGCACTTGCTTACACCCAATTCCTGTCTCTATTACGTGCTTAATGGCTTTGGCATTTGCCCTTGATCCTTGTTGTACCTGGTGCAAGTATTCCGCCGCCCCCCACGACATGGTGACGTACATCAGGCCGCAGTGCGGCGTGTACATGCCGCAGGGCGTGTTGTAGACGCGCCGCCTCCGGTCCGAGTTAGCGGAGAAGTACTGACTGCCCTGGATGCCAGGCGCAAAGCGGCAGCCGCAGGGGAATGACTCGCCACACACCGCCCACTGGGGCTGGGTGCCAAACCTGGGTGCAGGGCGGGCACAAACGCAACACATCACCACTGCCTGACTGTGACCACTGCCCCATGGTACCAGCGGTAAGTGGGCCTGTGTGTCCAGCACGCTGCGTGTCCAGCATGATGCAGCAGCATGGCCAGTGTGTGCGTGCGTAGTGTCACGATATGCACAGTTGCATATGCGTGAGTCGACATCTCCGAAGCACCTATTGCACGCTACACGTAGATGCGTGCATGCGTGCGGAACGGTGCGCTGGGCCCACTCAAAGACTTTGATGCACTGTGCGTGTGCCTAGCCCTCACAGACAAGAGCCTGCCTGCCCCCTTGACTCACCGCCTGTGCGCCAGCAGCTTGCCCAGCCCGTGTATGAGTCCCACCAAATGCATGTAGTCCTTCTCTGGGCCAAAGTGCAGACGGCACAGCTCAGCAGTCTGCAATAAGGGAATGGAAAACGCTGATCAGCATTACCACATGGAATGCTGCCCGACGGACAGCAGATTTTACGTGCAAGTGGTGAGCATGCAGGACCTGAGGGAACCTGCCAGAAAACCAAAATTTACCAGGCGACCAGTGTGTTTTCCATATCAAAAACCTGACAGCCAGCGCCAAGGTTTACCACACGAGACCTGCCCCACAGTTTTTTGGTTTTTCAGTGCAATCGTTTTCTGACAACCTTCCATCACACTGGCGCAGATAGCTAGCACAATTGTGGTTACCAGGGGCTAAGGCAAGCAGCTGACCATGATCAGCATCATTCCGCACCCGTTCCCCACACCAGCCTCAGACCACACATCCCGCTCTCATTTGTTGGAACCGTTTCCACCCTCATTTCTTAGCCCACTAACCCACCAGTCCCTTTCACCTGTAGAGCATGTTCCATAAGAGTCATGTCCACTGCCGCCGGGCCGACCCCGGCAGCCTCCCCGAGCGCCTCCCCCGCTCCCGCTCCCCGCACCCCGCCCCGCGGATCGCCCCCCGGCGCCTCCTCCCCCATGTCTGACGAGCGCAGCAGCACTGCCTCGAACTCCCTTAGCTCGTTCAACAGCTCCAAAGCCTCCCACACATCCATCATGCCGCGACTGCCCGAGGAAAACACAAAGGCCTGAACAACACCGCACATGGGAAGCAACACCCATGCCAGCAAACGCTCATGAGCATGCGCTGCATTCCCCTTGTCACACGCAAAGGCATGAGCCCTCGCACATCACATCTTTGTACAAGCAACGACCTAGTACTGCTACCATGGGCTGTACGGTTCTGGCTCTTTGGGACCAGACGTCATCAAAAGCAAAGCAGCAGATGCTACCTGCCTCTGTGCCATCCTGTGGGGCCAAGTGCTGCGCGTCACACAATCTGACACCATGACGCCACATATGCTTTGAAACCAGGCGTGATCAACAGCAAATCAGCCAATGCCAGTGTGCTGTGACGTGGACAGGGATGCGTAGCACACCGGCTGCCCTGTCTAACACAGATGTACCGCCATGTTCCCGCCTCACACCTGGCGTTTTGCAAAGTCGACTGTTTGTCTTGCGTGGCTGAGCCTCAGGAACAGTTCCACTGCTGCCTGCCCCTGTCTCAGGTGGTAGCTGCTGCGCACCCTAGCAGGGGGCGAGCCGTGTGCGGAGCCATCGCCAGTGCCCTGCAGAGGACGAACTCCTCAATGCCCATCACTCGGCACATACAAATTGTACAGACTGCCTAATGCAGTAAGCGGCGTTGTACTTTGTTGATCAAGCCAGTTTGACAAAGACAAACACTGTTGGTGTGCAGTGTGTGCAGAGTTCCTGGGACCGTGTCAAGCTGCTACATCACCGGTTGGACTGGACATGCGACCCAGACACCAGCACAATGATGACTGGCTGTAGCTCCAGCAAACGATACCAAGTGTGGGTGTGTGGTTGTCTAATGTATATGCCAGCAGCTGTCTTACAAGCGCATCGGGTGACAGGGGTTCTGGGGAGTGTGGTTGCGTGATCGTCCATGTGAATGGTTGAAGGCAGCTGCACTGGAATTCCTCCAAGTGCATGGGTTGGGTGGGGTTCTGTGGCTTTGCGCTGCCATTCTTACTTGCAAGAGCGTGTGCGGTGCGGGCGGCAGGTCGGTGCTGAGGCGCGAGGGCGGCCGCGTGCGCGCGGGTGCGTGGTAGCAGTCGCTGTGCCTAGCGCTCCAGCTGTGGTGGCGGGAGTGCTGCGCCTTGCTGCGCTCGCTGGACAACACAGCGGCCAGGAGGAGCTTGGTCACCTGGAACACAATAAATTGGGCAACATCTCAATGATGACAGGACACAGCCCAATGGCGCAGGCACACAGCCTTGTAGTCAAACAACAATTGAATAACATGTAGTGGTCAATGCAAGAGGCTACAAGAATGAATAGATTTCGTCCAGACCAAATGTCCAACAGGACAAGGGTCCCGTTGGTTAAAGTTCCAGATTTTTTAAGTGTGCACCGAATGCGTCAAAACCGATCCCACAATAAATAATCAACTGTTGGCAGGTGAAATAAAAAAAAGGAAAATCTTGGCGTGGTTTTTTTTTGTAGATTTTTGCAGCCCGTCCAGCCTGCCCTGTGTGCTGTGCTCTAGCTCGGGGCGCACCTGCTTGTGTTCATCATCGCTCCCGCTGCTGCCACCGTCTGATTCGCCAACACTGCATGGCACAGGGAGCAGTGCCTTTTGTACATTTGTATCGTTCGACAGGTCGAACAGAAGATGGCTCAAGCATCCACACGCAGCCCATCATACTCACACTGCTCGGGACTGTGTGTGATACACAGTCTGGGTGATAGACAGTCCGGCTGGAGAGCCAGCCGTCGTGCGACAAATGCAACAGGCAATTGACACGGAATCAGGGCTGTTGACATGGCAAGATACTCGTGTGGCTTTTGCCGTGGTTGCTCAGGGTTTGCCAAGCGACTGTGCTGTTTATTCTGCAGCATTCGCAGGGAGCTACGAAAACCATGTCAACCTTCAGATGTAAATGCAAATGTTATGTGCATAGTAGGCGGACTCACCTGTTTTTACTCTCAGATGCTGTGCTGGCCCTCATGGCAACAGCACGCCTTGCCTCCAAGTATGCATTGCTGACACTGTTGCTCTTTGAAAAGAGGCTGCTCTGTTGTGTAGGCCAGTATGCGTTGGGAGGCTGTGGCGGGTGGCTCAAAAGGGAGTGTGGCGGTGGGCTGTTGCTACTGCCAGGGCCAGAGAGAGAGGATGTGCGTGATGTTGGCGATTCAGGCTTGAAGGTGAGCACCGTAGAGGCCTGGTCTGGCCTGGCAACTATGTATGAAGGTTGGCTGGGAGCTGGAGGCTGACTGGGGGCTTGTTGCGGTGGCTGGAGGCTGGTTGATGTGTGCTGTTCCGCGACCCCTGCTGTGTGCTTTGCACCAAAACCTTGCGACTGTGTCCTCCACGCAGGCTCAGCTTGAGCAGATGCATTGCATGAGGCTGTGCTGACCTGCTGCTGTGTGTCACGCAATCTGGGTAGGGGCCCTTGGCTGCACAGCATTGCACGCATGTGGAAACGCAGCCTGAATTCCGATACCGCACAACTGCGAACTGACTTGTTGAGCTGAGATGGCCTACCTGTAGGCCATGGCGCCAAGGCTAGAATCCTCCTCCCAGCGGAGGTCGAAGACTGGCTGCAGGGTTTTCGTAACGATGGTGCATTAGCGATTGCATGCCATCGGAACTCCAAAGACTACAGTGCTCAGCAACAGCGGTGTAGTGATTGAATTCCAGCTCAGCACGGCTCCGATGTTCGGTATGAGGACGTGTCGCTTTCCGTTACTGGCGTTTGGTGACAACAGGCGGACACCGGGCTTGATGGTTGCACGAAACGTTACATGAAACCCACATCTGCTCATGCTCCGCTACATCGGCGGGCTGAGTGGCTGTCTATGTGATGGCTGCAGCAGGCCTTACACACTGCAGGGTGCACAGCCAACAACAATGCCTATCCGAGTTCTTTGGATGGAACCACTGTAGTACGTCTCTCTCGAGATGTATATAACCAGTTAAGGCTAGAAGGGTAAACTTTCGCACACCTTCCCCACACTGGTTGATGGCTGGTAGCAAAGGAGTTGAGGTCCAGAAGAATGGATCTGTTCGGCGAGCTGGCCAAGTGCGGTGTTCTGTGGCACAACTGGCTGTTCTACCATCTCTTTAATCTCTGCCAGCCGCTGCGCAAGCTCTCGCAGGCTGGAGTGCCTGCCTGTGTAACAGGCAGGTTGCAGGGGTGTCTGGTTGCAAAACAGTGCATGGCTCGAGTCAGGTTCAATTTGCTGACTGAACACGAACTGAAACAAAGTTTTTCAAGATGTCCATCAATTTCATTTGCCGACATGTGGCGCCGTGCCTACAAGAGGCGTCACTACTGAAAATACTAATTTGTCCGGTCAGACGAGTTGGTGCTGCACTGTTCATGTGCTCTAACATTGACAGGAAGTCTGTCATTCGTGCTGGGTCAGGCGACCTCCACGTCCCCTTCATGACCGTGGACAGCTGCTCTACCAACACCAGCATTGAGTAGCTCTTGATGTCACGCATCAAGAACAGGTGGTGTCATGATCTGGCCACCCGCCTCCTTGGGGAGGTAGCCAAGCCCTCCACCCCCCGACTGAGACAGCCGCAGCGCTTCATT
>QAXH01006383.1:31351-44956 GCA_004335635.1 Chloromonas sp. AAM2
GATGCAGGTGAGCAGAGCCGGTTATGGTGCGGGATGTTCATGTTCTGTCCGGGGGTAACCTGTCTGGTGGGTGTATTGGGGAAATTTCCTTTCAAGGCAGAAGTTTACTTTAGGCATTGTGCTTACATTCAGGCATTGTGTTTACTCTGTGTGTGTGTGTGTGTGTGTGTGTGTGTGTGTGGATGTCGTCTCAATTGTCGCATCGTCTCGATCGTCGTCTCAATTGTAGGTTTTAGTTTGCTGCTCTTCATGTGCTGCTCTTCATGTGCTGTGCAGGTGAGGCCATGCACAGCGGCCTAGGCAGCACCACCTCCAACCGTCAAGGGGCCAACAAGGGTCTGGTGCGCACCGAGGAGGAACAACGCATCGACAACGCACGCGGAGGTGCGTGCTTCATGCGCAAGTTTTTGTTTTCGCCACATGCTCTGCCGGAACATGCCGGGCTTGCCTGAACATGCTTCCCATACGGCGTATGATTGCGACTACGCGTCTTGTAACTCAGCAAGCACGCGTTTTCAGTATGCACAGCAATTGTTTGGCGGGTTTTTCAATGTTTGGCAACGCCCATGAGCAGCTGTCAAGAAGTTAGCACAGGTCGTAAGGCAGAGTGGCACATACATTCTCATCAGCGGACAGGTGCACGACCGAAGAAAACATGTACTCTGTGTGATTCGCGATACATTACGCTGCCGCTCGCTGCATTGCTGTTGCATTCAGGTGCGGCTGGGGCTGGCACTTCAAAAGCTTCAGTCGGCTTTCTGGGCCTTGGTGCTCGCAAGACATGGCCAGCTGGCACGCTGTTGGGCAGATGCCCTAAGTGTGGTGCGGTCGGCAAGCGTGGAGCAAAGCATAACAAACCAAAGCCTGGTGGTGGGCGCGGTGGCTATGCACACTGTGGGCAATACAGCCAGCCAGTGGACGTGTAACCGGGTCAGGTGTCAATTTCTCAGCTGTGCGGATTTAGGGAACAATGGGCTCGAACGGCTTGTCTAGCTTGACATGTGCTGGTTGCCTTTTGGCTGCTTGTGTATTGGACAGTGACAGTGACAGTGTTTACCCAGTTGTTCCAATATGTAAGTTGCAGTTGTCCTTGGCTCGCTTTCTATAGTCTATAGTCCACAGTCCCAATATTCTCAGTCTCCGTGTACCACTGATGTGACATGTACGGATAGCGATCACAACTCACTGATCACACATTGAGATTGAGGCGATCGATTTCTTTCGTGTCCACGCACAACAGCATGTCCCAGAAGTGGCACCATACCGTGTACCAACACGCCCTGTTCATTTGGTTGTCGACCAACACACTCTTTGTACACACGAGAACACGCAGCAAGAAACGTAGCGACTATTCACCACAAAAGAGGTCCCATCAGACAATACACCAGGACACACGAACAGTCACCACATGAACCCGCCAAATTGTCCCAGAACTGGCAAACATCTTTTTTTTATATCGCGTCCAGTGCGTGTTCAAAAAAAGAGCGTTATCAGTTTGCTTATCTTGCACTTTATCATTGTGTATTGCACTTCATCAATGTGCAGCGGGTTCAACGCTCAGGCACATGAACGGGCGGAAGCAGCATGGGCTTGTCGACCTTGCGCAGCTTACCTGTGAGCTGCTTTGTGCGTGACGCGAGGCTGCCTTCGCCTGGGCAAGGCTGGCCTGCATACAAAATGCAGACAGCAAGAACGCGAGAATGCCGTATGCAGCTTCTTGCACAGGCTTGGACTGTGAGAACCCCACGCTACTTTCTTGTAGAAACTGGGGTGAACAATCATCATCCCAATCAAGACGTGACGCTGCCCTTCCTGATGCCTAACTGTTTGAGGCAGTGCGACTTAGGCTCAAGATTGCAGTGACAAGGTTGCTTGCTGACCCTGCCCATCACCCCCTTCCCTGCACACCCACACACCAGACTTGCAGGTGGCAACCGGAGTAGCGAGTGCTGCTTCCCTCTCCAGCGCCTGCTCACACACCGCCAGGGCCTGCGCTGCCCCGCTGGCATCGCCTGCCTCCAAGTAGGTCCCTGCCGCAGCCTCCAGCACCTCGCACCCCTCAGCCACGTGCCCTACACTCGCCTGCGCCAACAGGGCGCCCCACCGGGCCATGGGGTACCCAGTCCCAGGGGCCGATGCCTGCATCACCTGCAAGACAGGAACAGCAACCATCAAGTGTGAATCAACCAGCTATTGTGAATGCTTAGTCCATGCCAAGAAGGGCACGTACAAGCAATCATCGCACACCAAGGCATTGCGCAAACAATAGTGAGACCCATGGCGTTAGCTCTTGAAGCGAGATGGTGGTGGACACCCTGCTGTAAGCCGGACCAATGTGTGCAACTTGACCGTCTCCTGATCATTTCCTCACCTGATATAATGTGTTGAGCGCAGACAGCGCCTCCGCAGCCACCCACTTGCATGCGAGTGCCCTCTCCAGCTCCATGATGCCATCGTTCACCTGACCTAAGAACATAACAGCAGCAGCGCAGCCAGGGAGTTCTCAACAGTCATCAGCCTGCAGCACCACAGATCTTGAGACAGATGCTGAACCAGCGCATGATCGGGCTCCGTTTATGTGCAGCCAGTCACCGTTATGCTCATAAAGCAATCCAGCTTCTCCTACGTAATGCGCTCCTTGCTCAAAAGGTTGTGCACAGCCTGAGGTCAGCCCAGACTGGCTGGTGCCACAGGAATGAGGGCCACAGGAAATCAACAACAAGTCAGAAGCGCAACGCATCAGCGAACTGCCTACCAACCAACATTGCCCGCAAGTGTTGTGGAGAGTACTGATATCGTGTACCAGTAATCTCACCCATGTTGATGAGCGTGCTGCCTATCCAGTACCCCGGCTCACAGAAGCCAGGCTCCAGCCTGCGTGCGTCCTCGAAGTGCTTCAGGGCCGCTGCGTGCGCCCTGTGCCTTCGGGCCAGGATGCCGCTGTTCAGGGCAACCTTGGCGCTTGCGCCGCACACCTAGGGAACAGCACAGCAGGAAGGGCCAGCAGACACCGGCACGTGAGCATGCAGGCAAATGCCTGGGCGAAAGCACACATACAACGGGCAGGCATTCCTTCCCATGCATCATCTGCCATCCTTACCTGGACCTACTGCAGCACGTCCGCCCTCAAGGTGGCAATCAGGGGTACTCGCAAGATGGTGGGCTTGCAAGTGCCCAATCCACACAGTGTGTTGAATTCGTTTGCGCTCACCTGCTGAGCGGAGACAAACAGAGTTTCCTCGGTCATCCAGTCCCAGTTACGCCGCCAGGTCCTGCCGGCCGCCGCCACCAGCGCCACCACCACCACAACACCCACCAACACTGCCAACAGAGTGCACAATGCACCAACACATTGCTCCCGCCATAAAAACTGTTGTGTGCTGGAGCGCCCTGCCTGTGCCTTTGGATCACTGGCCGGTGGTGGATTAGTGGGTGGCTGGCTGGCCACTGCTGCTGGCTGTTGTGGGGATGGGGCTTGGCTCTTAGCTCTAGCACCCTGAAGCGGTGGAGCGGTGGCAAGTGCGGTAAGCAGTGAGTGCACCAGACTGGCGTCAACCGGCATGCAAGCAAGCGCTTAGTTCCTTGCAACAGCCTGCGAGCCATCTTTGCTGGAAATGAATAAGCATGGACTGCAAAGTGCTGCAGGGTCACTCGGTGCAACGTGTGCTCCGTATGCGAGGCCGGGTGGAGAGGCCACACGCAAGTCTTTGCCAAGCGAGCAAGCAAGCAAGCAAGAGTACACTCATGTCATGGTGGTTGCCCTTTACGCAGACAGGCATGGCCACTGCCAGGGCTTCTCATTGCCTGCTCGTCATTCAATCACACTCACCTTAATTAGTGACGACATTGCGCAGGCAAAGACTGCCTCACAGACCAGCAGCATGGCCCCCACAGATGGCAGGTACAGCAGGCGCTCCCCAATAAATGTGCCCACGTAAACTGAAGGCAAGTGGCAGGCAAGTACGACTGCACTGTTACAGGTGTGCAGAAGACACGACACGCAAGTGTACACACACTCTCATATGTGTCGCTTGCAAATGCCGAGTGATAGCAGCCTGTCAAGGCGCGACTGTCTGCTTGGACGCCACACACACGAACCTGACTTGAGACACTGAGGGCTGCGCGCCGTTGGCGTTTGTTTGGCTCCTGACTAGCCGGAACCTTGCAACCCAACTCACACAGCACGTTGGATGCCGGGAAGAAGGGCCCCACAGTCAAGCCCAGCAGCACCACCAGCCGCCACCCAGCCACACCCGTGCAGCGGAAACCTGCGCATTGACTGCATCAGGCCTTGAGGTGCAGTATGTGTGTGGTTGTGTGGCCACCCTACACGACCAGCTAGCCTGGCTCCGGCTCAACTCCTGATGCCAGCAGGCTCAGGCGGGTGTTGGCAGGGTCAACACGTGTGCAGTCTGTGTGCGGTGCCGGACTTGAAGCAGGAAAGGCCTGACAACAGCAGGTAAGGGTGCTGGAAGGTGCATTCTCTGAATAAGAAAGGGAGTTGGAGTATGGCAGGCGTTGGAAAGCAGTGCAGGGGCAACCAGTGCGTGCGTGGAATTGAATAAGGGACAGCAATGCACCAGCTCTTGATGTGATCATCACAATGCCTTAGCTAACTTGCAGATGCAAAGGCGCGAGTCTAAGAAAGTTAGGCAACAGACGAAACAGCCAGGAAGCCCAGTGCAACACCTTCCATGTGCATACCTGCCTTGTCACCATGCGCTGACTCGCGCCACCAGGCCACAGGCACCAGCCACACACGGGCCGCCAGGCCAGTCAGCAGCAGGTAGCCGTACAGCAGCACTGTGGCCATGTTCCGCCAGTCCAACACCTGGACACCACAAAGCAGAACAATGCCCATTCTGAGGCCCTCAAGCACACTCTCATACCCATGCCAAGCTTTGCAAGCAATGCATGGCTTCATAGGCACACTTGAATGCTGTGTTGAGGACGTCACAAACTGGGCTGCTAAGCACCCAACTACACGCACACAGTGTCTGGCCTTGCTGCTTGGCCACTCAGGGCCGCACATCCAGCTTACAAGCTTTTCAGGCTCTATGCTGAGCCGCTGACTGCTACCACCTGTGCCCCACCGTGGCCATTCTGTGTCACACCTTTTCCACGAGCTGCACACACGCATACGACCAGTCTGCGGACAGGTGCTGCGGCCACAGCAGCAGCCCTGCGTACCGCACATGGAGGTACCCGGTGTTGAGCAGCCGCTCCTTGAGGCCTGGCAGGAAGGGAATGGGGTTCTCAACCTGCGGCAAGGCACAGCAACAACCACCTGTAAGTACTTCTCACAAAAGCCAAAAAAAAAACAAGGTCGAAGGAGAGCAATGGCATGACACAGCCACCATGAAGAGAAATCTGGAATGCACTACTAACTAATTTTGGAAGGCACCACAGACCAATGATTGCTTGCTTGAGGCAAGGCAGCCACCGTTAAAGCAAGCTCTGTTGACACCATGTTCCCTGTTTCTGCACCCGTCCGTCTTTCTTCGGCCAGGTCCATGCTTCCTGCGGCACCTGACAGAGGCACCCCTCGCACCTTGCGGTAGATGCGCACCAGCTGGTCTCCGGCCAGAGCACTGCGCGCACGCACATAAAGCAGCACCACCAGCAGGGCTACAGCCATGCGCACCCACTTGCGCTGCAGAACCAGCGCACGCAGGCGGCCTGCCCCTTCCGATGCGGGTACAGAGGACACTGCTGCCAGTGCTGGTGGGCTCACAGGTGCTGAACATGGCGCTTTTCCCCTTGCCGCTGTGCGGCTGGCATCCTCAGCCTGTGGAATCACAGTTGCACCTGGCGCTTGTCTCCTTGCTGCTGCTGCTGCTTCTGCTGCGCGGCTGACATCCCCAGCCTGCTTATCCAGCGCGTGTTTTGCACCGCCTGCCCCGTGTGCCTTGCTGCTGCCTTCCTGTTTGCATCCGTTGATTGGCGGCTTTGGGCTAGCCGCAGGGCCTCTCAAGGGGACCAGCAGTACATCATACACAATCATACAGCCCACCACAGTGATTCCTATTTCCTTGCACAATGCAGCAGCCAGTGCCAGCAGCATTGCGGCTGCAAGCAACATCCAGTGCCAGCCAGCACCCCAAGTTTGCCTCCGGTGCACACTGGACTGGATGGGTATAGCAGCGGCTGCATTATCACAGCGCGCAGCAGCAAAGTAGAGCAGAAGGGCTGGTAGGCAGAGGCATGCGCAAAGAAGCTCGGCTTGTCCCACTACGCCCGCTACGGCCTCGGTGTGGGCTGGGTGCAGGGCGAAGGCTAAACCAGTGGCCCAAGCTGGCAGGTGCAGGTGCAGCAGGCGGTGGAGCGAGGAAGGGTGGGACGCAGCCAACTCATCACAATCTTCTCTGTCTACGTCTTTAACAGAGGCACTTGCTGGCTCCTGCCTGTCATGTTTAAGCATGCAGTTGCCTGCACCTCGCTGCAAAGCTTCCAAGGCCAGCCGGACATGCAGCAAATGATATGCCAACCTGCACATGGCGCAGCAAACGCGTGTACAACACTCCTGACTTTTCCGTTGCGTGACTGTGTAAGCAGTGCACACCTCTGCAAACCAAACTGGTTGAGTCAGGTTCACAGGTCTACCACAAGCCTGTGCTCACGTAGTGGGTGCACAATCTGCTTTGATACCTAGAGTATGCGAGCAGACAAGTTCAGTCAGACAGCAGCATAGAGAAATCCGCAAGCAGACCTCCATGCCCAGGTTGAGCTGAGTCGTCCCTGCCACAGACAATGACAGAGTTGTGCCTTAACAATTTGCTTTCCCGCCTTGCCAGCCTGCATGTGTTCGTCTGTTCCTTGCTTGCTAGCTTGCTTTGCTCTGTTACCGCAAGTGCATGAGCGTTGGTGGTGAGCGGTCCCTACCAGCAAACCAGCGCGGAAGCCAGAGCATGCAGCAGCACGTTGACTGCATGGAAGGGCAAGGGGTCCAGCCCAGGGGGCAGCTGCTCCTCCCGAGAAATCAATCCGCCTGTGGCCTGAGACATGCGCCATGCTGCAGGTGCAGCAAAAGGCAAAGCAGATGCGCTTGCTGATTTGATACTGTCAGAACGGTTGGACTGGCAGCGCTGGTGACTGATGAGTGAATGTTGCAGAGCATGCGATAGCGCACGTATCAGCTGCACGTGGACCGTTGTGCATGCATGTACGGTATTATGGCAAGGGTACGGTATTATCCTGGTCTGAAGAAGGGCTGGTGTAGGGCTGGTCCAGGATGGTGATGAATGGAATCACGAAAAGTTTGTGCACACATTCATGCATCCTGTCTGCATACACCATGACATCACGGTCTCAAGTACCTCCCTTTCCTGCACATACTGCATATGGGGATGGTCGGCAGCACACCGAAGGTGATGGACTTGGCACCAGCAGTCCTTTGCAATGCAAGCATGGTGATGTTATGCATGGATGCTCGAGCCAACTTCTGTTCAGCTTGCCAGAAGATACAGCTGTTGAATGGCACTCAATCACCCATTCACTCAATCCCTCACTCACCTGTGACCTGTGCAGTCCATGCCAGGGGCAGGGCTTGCCATGCCTGGCGCGTCAGGCGAAAGCCAAGCACAGTCAGTGGCCGATACGACTTATGGCTCTGGTCTGACGACAGAGGCTGGCCCCTGCAAGCCAAAGGCACTTGCAAGTCTGGTGCCGGCAAATTCATGTCAGCGCGCGGATGCGATAAACAACCAAGAGACTACCTTTCATGCATGTGCAAAACTCTCACGGCAGGGCGTGAACGTGCTACTGAAGATGTAGTATGTCCTTACCAAAAATCATGGCCCAGCAAGGCATGAAGTGGCATGCCATCATCCACCACATCTTTGTTGCGGACCTGCATGCAATGTGTGGGAGGAGTGCATGGGAAGAAGCCTATAACGGGCATGCAGGCGGTCCTCATGCATTACCATACCGCAAGCGGGCAGCTCACCACAGCAAAGTTGTCGTCAAAAGTAAAGCCTGCTGGCAGGGTGTTGAGGTATACGAATAGGCCAGCTGTGGCAGCTGTCAGGGCTCCAGCCAGTGGAGGGTGGAGCATGGTCCATGTGCACAACGTTGGCCTGGCAGAATTTTGCACAGCAGAACACAGTCAGCTGGCGCCAGGTCTCCTGGACGTGTGGTCATTGTTTTGACGAGTGAGGGAGTTGGGGGCAAGGTGTGTGGGCATGCCTTTCTCGGTAGCTGCTGTAGCTACTGTGAGTGCTCTGCCCAGCACTGTCGATATGGAGAACCCTCGCGTGTTTTGGGATGTGTCAATCAACGGCGAGGATGCCGGGCGGATCGTCATGGAGCTCCGGGCCGATGTTTGTCCCAAGACTGCCGAGAACTTCAGGTGCAGATCAGCAAGGTTGCGACCAGCTTTCGTTGTTCTGCGCCTAGTCTCTGTGTCGCCCGCGGTGGCTTGTCGTATTAGAGAATATGGCGTTCTTGCTTGCGCAGGGCACTGTGCACGGGGGAGCGAGGCGTGGGCCGCAGTGGAAAGAAAATGCATTTTAAAGAATCGTTCTTGCATCGTATTATCCCTGAATTCATGGCCCAGGGAGGAGGTGGGTCTGAAACCCCAGTCCCATGCAAGGAACTCTGGTGTCCTGCTGTGCTGCATGCCATCCATAATCAGTGGCTCACGGCTGCAAGCGCACATGCCTCCGTTGTTCCGGCAGTCCCGGCAACTCTAGCACACCCATCATGCAATGGGACTGCTTGCAATTGCATGGCTGGCGTGATCTCCCTGCCTTCTGGCACTGCTTGCAGACTTCACGAACGGAGATGGCACAGGCGGCGAGTCCATCTATGGCCACAAGTTTCCAGACGAGAACTTTATTCTCAAGCATGACACACCTGGCCTCCTGAGCAGTGCCAATGCTGGGCCTGATACAAATGGTTCACAGGTCTTTCTCACCTTCCAGCCAGCTCCATGGCTCGACGGCAAACACGGTACGTGTATATGACGGCTGCTGTGGAACGCACTGGCTGGTCAACATGCAGAAACCAGCTGTCAAGGCATCACCAGCATGTATGTCATGGGGCAATCAGGTGGCAGACCGAGGTACTATGAAGGCCTTGTCTGCATGGGTTAGCATGAGCAGCGCAGAAGACGTCAGGCAGCAAACCAAGGCGCTGTGTTGTGTGCAGTTGTGTTTGGGCGTGTGGTAGAAGGCATGCCTGTGGTCAAGCGAATCGAGGTGTGCGGTACGCGCAGCGGCAAGCCGAGCAAGAAGGTGCAGATCACTGACTGTGGACAGGTGAGGTAACAGGCAGTCCATGCGCTCTGCATGCATGGATATGCACGGCGCCGTTTGCAACGCACGTAGCTTGGTCATGAGTGGGCGCCTTTGTGTGCAGTGACGCAAGAACCCGCAACAACATACGCATGGCTGGACATGCACTGTGCACAAACAGGGCAGAGGGGCAGAGGCTTTGGTACACGGCATGCACACCGGCTACGTAGCATGATAACGTCGGTCTGTTCTCGTTGTGCATGTTCATCAATTCGTGCATGGTGGCCGCCTGCGTGTGTTCTGCTGTTACGTGAGAACCTGCCATGATATACACAGAACTTCCCCTGCATGAGACGAGCATATGATCAAACACCATGTGCATGCTATGCTATTGCACTTCATGCTGAGCATCACACCGCCAGATGGCCGAGTCCCAAGCCTGAAAGCACCAGGCCGGGGTGGTAATCGGAGAAAGGAACCAAAGAAGGCGAACAACAGCACCGGTCACATGCGCACGGGCTGCTGCAAGGTCAAGGCAGCCCGAAGTCATAGCACCGTACATGCACACCTGTCCCCATGATGCCATTCTACGCCATGCCCAGCCATGTTGACCATACGCCACTGCATGTCATCGCATGGGAAGTGCCACGTCATATTGCCATATCATGCCGACACTAGGTCATCAGCTGATCATCGGAAAAGCACGTGACACAGTACCGCAAGTCATGTCATACTCCAGGGCATCAGCTGGTCATCTGAACGCATGCATTAGGCATGCTGGAAGGGTAGCATGCACGGTGGCATGAATGGGCAGACAGACTCAGGGTGACACTTGTGAACAGTGTGTTGAGATGGCACTGCTGGTCTGCACCACAAATTGTGAAACTGTAAATGCCAAGCCGTGATAATGATGATGCTGTGGCTGCAGTTGGCCAGTCGTCAGGACATGCTGCTCAAGGTCATGCAGGAGAAGGAGGAAATGCTCAAGCTCAGGCAAAACCCCCTGCAGGTCAGTAGCAGCACACAAATTACGCAGCAGTTATATCCTTGTGTAAGAGTTGCATGTGGCACGATGGCATGCTGTGGGTCGTACCATTCTGCACAAACTTGCAAAGGTCACAAGCTCAGCGTGCAATCCATGCAAGTGGGCGCTTGTGAGTGTACATGTATGCTTGTTGCATGTGGTTTGCCACGCGTGTCGAGCAGGTGGACCCGGATGCAGAGGCAAGGAAGCGGTTAGCGGAAATCAAGGCCCAGCTGGCACGGCCTAAAGCCGGGAAAGCTGAGGAGGCAGCAGCCGGGACGACAACAGCAACACAGGTGTGTGTCAACCAGACCAGGTACACAGACAGTGCTGGTTATTTGTGCAAGGCGCTACAATTGCATTCCTCATGCTGGGGTCAAAAGCCAGTGTCAGGGCTGGAAAATTACTTATGCGCAACAGCTCAAGGGCTACTGATGACGACAGGTCTACCCATGAAGGGCCATTAGGAGTGCAAGGCATCTGTTGGTTGGGACGGTGAGCATATGCTTGGGGGTCATTCAACGGCTAGGCAGGAAGCTGCATCTGCAGTCGCCCATGTTGCTCAGCCTGGTTTGCCAGTGTCATAAATCTGTTTCACTGCTTACTCTTGGTTAAGAAGTTTGTTCACATTTTCGCGCAACGTTAGCGTTAAAGGTGATGTTTGCGCTATTCAAGCGCCATTGTTGAATTTACAGTTGACTGATCGTATCATATCATGTTGCTCCATCCTGATGCAGGAGGGCCTTGCAGGAGGTCGCAACTCCCAACAACAACAACCAGAAGAACAAGCAGGTAGGTGTGACAAGTCTTGCCGTGCATACTCGACATGAAAGCTTCATTCATCCTGAGGGCCTGCTAGGGCTGTTAGTTTTCCTCAGGCCCAGCTGATTGAATCAATTCAATTGAACATTCTTTTGTTTCAGCAAAACAATCCATTTGCATGATCAGTCGCCTACTGGACTTAGCAAAGTACCCAGTGCTGGCGACTCATCGGATGGACACTTGCACATCTTAACGTGTTTTGTGTACCATGCCACGTGCATGCTTGCACCAGCTGCTGACCTTCTCCCTTGTGCTTGCACCGAGTAGGCAATGATGATGCTGACGGCAGCGACGAGGGTGTGGTGGTGGAGGGAGCCGACCCGTGCGCGGGCATGAGCGCTAGGCAGCGGCGGTTGCACGAGCTCAAAGCGCAGCTGCAGCAGTGTCGCAAGGCCAACCAAACTGCAGTTGTAGCAGAAAGAAAACGAAACAAGGTGCCGCTCATGCCTCTTCCGTACTGCTGCTGTGGTACTCCTGCCTTGGGCCACCACGCTTGCCCGTTCATGTCAGTGACTGGATTTGGTTCACACTGGTTGGTTGCCGCGTGACGTGCACTGTTGCTACTATTGCATATATTAGTTGCGTTTGACGTTTGTTCAGGGTGTTTGGCGTTGAGGGTGTCAGCTGTATTACGTCGGCCATCCCTGGGCGTGACAACCTTGCTTTGGTGTGTGTGTGCTGCAGTTGCCGGGTGAGGCTAATGATGACGCACCAGGGGCCCGCTTCAAGTGGTTTGAGGAGAAGAAGAAGCGCAAGGAGGAGGAGCTCAAGCGGCTGGGGCTGGACCCCTCGCAGGCGTACAGGTGCGCTTGTAAGCTCATGTGATGACAAGCAGCTCACTGAGTTGGAGCGTAAACTGCAGCTTGACGAAAACTGATGATAAGGCACGTAGCCGGCATTGCCTGCAGCTTTGTCAGATATGGGGCATGATGTTTGCACTCATGTTGTACATGGACTTTGAGCCGTGCATGTTTGCATTGTGCTATGCGCTCACAGGCAGACATGCAGTCTGCATGATTAGTATTGCAGCAAAGATTAGTATTGTGCATTCTACTGTACACGTGTGTATTCATTCAGGCTTGAAACTGCTCAAGTGGCGTTGGCGGGGTACAAGAAGAAGCAGGACAAGGAAGACAATGTGGCACGTGCTGCCTTGCACAATACTAACCCCGAGCGTCTGTACAAGACGTACGAGAAGCTTACAGGCTCGGTAAGTCACAAATATTTGGAAATTGATGCCTCTGTTTGAGCAGCAACACACTGTTTGAAAAATTGGTGGTATGATAGGCATGCCGACTTTGGGTGCAAGGCACTGATCATAGCCCCGGTTGTCGCTACATGTACTGACAAAAGGCTCATTCTGGGCCTTCAAGAGCTTCTGATGCAAGGATTGCTCAGCTTGTGGTATACATCATGCACTTGTCAATCTTAACACCATTTCAAGTCCTCGTCTGATGTTGTGGGCCATTGTCAATGTCACAGTGTACTCTTGTGCGGCCTGCACCTTGTGTTGTTGTTCAGGTTCCTTACACCCAGGAGGATTACGAGGCGTCCAAGGCGCACGACCCCGACTTCTACCGGGACGCCAACAGCCTGGGGTACGGCAAGGCACCGGAGCTGCCAGCGGAAAATGTCGAAAAGATGGTGGCAGAGCTCAACGAGTGAGTCGCAGAGGGTGGCAGTGCCACGGTGTGCTGAGGTTGAAGCGACCGGGACTGGGTGGCCTACTGACAGTTGTAGTTGTCAGGGTAATGCCTGCCACCGACTGTACCTACTTGACTTTCTATGGGTGGTATCCACTTGCTAAATGTGCCTGACCATCAGGGGCAAGTCATGGATTGTTAATTCTCGGCCATTGACTGAATTTGGTAAGTATGCTTGCTTCATGCGCTTCCGTTGCTGTGGTTTTGTCTGTTGCAGCACGACAGAGAAGGGCCTGTTCAGCCGGCGGCGCGCGTACCGCGATGCCAAGGACGTGGACTACATCAACGACCGCAACGCGCACTTCAACAAGAAGATCGAGAGGTCCTTCGGCAAGTTCACTCAGGAGATCAAGGCAAACCTGGAGCGAGGCACAGCGTTGCCGGACAGATGAAGCGGGCGCTGTGCCTGGTTGTTGCAATCAGGTGAGCTGGGCTGGCTCAGGGCGGTGTGTGGCTTGCTGGGAGGGAGTGCATGCATGGTTCAGGCTATTCGATAGCAAACTTCATGTCGCACGCTAACAATCACTGTGGGAGTCATCTTTACACTGCCGGATGTACAATCCCACCTTTGAAGGCGCCAGGCCTGTGTGGTTGTTGGAGAGCGCAACCAAGGCAGGTAGCCACGTGCGCGTGGCCTGCTGCAGGGTCAGAGCAGTTTGAGGTCGCTGTTGTGGTTGTTGTTGTTGTTGTTGTTGTCTTTTCACATCCGTGTCGATGCGCGCAATGCGCATAAGGGATGTGTCCCGCAACTCAGGGACCAAAAAAAACTCAAAGTCAATCAATACGAGTCATAAAGCGAAAAGTCATAATAATGCAGGAGCCT
>QAXH01006386.1:0-19087 GCA_004335635.1 Chloromonas sp. AAM2
TTACTGACTTGGCTCCAGGGGAGGCGCCAACGCCCACCAGACGTCAGTGCGAACCGACGCTACCATCGCGACTAGAGCAGAACCTAGATGGCGTCCTTGCTTGGCTGGTCAAGGGAGCAATGACTTGGTATGCTGATACAGCCCGCGGCATATCACTGCACCGCAGTGCTCCAGCCAAGGTAACCGAGTTCAGCCGCAGGTACTTCGAGTCGCAGGACGCCCTGGCCGGTTTCTTGAGCGAAGAGTGTGAGACAGGAGAAGGTGCTGAGTTTAGGGAGGCAAGCAAGGATCTCCGTAACGCATATATCAGGTGGATGAAAGACAGGGATGCTCGTGCAACAAGTATATCTTCCAAAGACTTTGTGGCAAAGATGGCTGAGAAAGGTTACGTTGATAAGGTTCGACGGGTTAGGGGCCATCCGATGCAGTCCTATGAAGGCGTCCGATTGAAGAGTATGTTAGACCTGCCACCCCTGGACTGACACCTCCGCTAAGTCCGCTTGGGTCTAGCCGTTTCCCGCCGCCTTGCCCCCCAGGCGATCTCCAGCGAGACACAGTGTTTTGCTGTTCACCTCCTTGCCCCCTCTCATCGTGTTCTCAGCAGGCTGTAAGAAGTTGTTAGCTGTCTGTTAGAGTTCACCAAGACAGTGAGAATTCACTACTTCCCTAGTCTCAGTCTTGGTGGAAGACTGTCTCTTCATACCTGTAACAGATGTAAGGTATGTTAGGTCAAGAGTCAAGGTTGGAACTGGAATAAGGTTTGATAGGAAAAAGAAGTGGAATAAGCCTAACAAACCTTACAAACTAACACGCAGCCAGGTCCAAGGTGATGAGTCACGTGCGGCTCAACACGGACGTGAAGAGGAGACATCACCCCTCCCTCATATGGCAATGTGTTTTGGCGCCGTCAGCAACCTCCACACAGCAGAAGTCCGTGTAGCAGGTCATTACATGGCACTGTCCACCCCCGCACACAACACCGGTCTGCCAGTTGGAAGGTCTGCCAGTTGGTTGCGTTGCCGAACATCCTCCGGCCGCGCGCATCCGGTTTGGTGTTTCACTCTGGTGGCTCCTCCTCATCTATGCGCCCACTCTTGCCTTGTACACTGGCTCGTGGCTGGTGACAGCAAAATCGACGGACCAAGATCTGACCTAGCCTGGGATCTCTGAACACCTGAGCTAACAGTGTTTGCCTGTTTAGTGCTCGTCTCACTCCGCACGCGTGTGGAGTCGGGAAACGGGTCTGAAAAGCCCTAGTCCTTGTCAGCCCTAGTTTCCTTGTGTTAAGCTTGTGCCCACTGTGCGTGTGTGGATTGTCTGCTTGTTTAAACTTTGAAACGCACAAGGCAATGGCTCGGGCTCGTCATCCTTCTGCCATCGACAAGGACTTCGTCTATGGGGTCCTCAAGAACATGTCAGGCCGTGAGTGGAAGGCTGCGGACGTGCAAAATATCCTCGCGCCTCCTGTCTGGGATGAGGCCACGCGGTACCCTTCCGAAGCACACGAGAGGGTTCTGCTTCCTTCAGGTTTGTCTGGGGCTTGCGCTCCTCCATGCTTGCTTAGCAGCAATCATTCGTTCCATGATGTACAGGGGCTCACTTTCAGCAGGTCACGCCGCCAGTCGCATGCTGGTGCTGTGTTCAACCCCCTGCTGCTGTTATTCCATTCAGACATGCAGACTAGCAGACTAGCAGACCTCTGCGTGAGGTCGCATGTGTTCAATCCCGTTGCTGCTGTTATTGTATTCGGACATGCAGACTAGCAGACTGGCAGACCTCTGCGTGAGGTTGCATGTGTTCAATCCCCGTGCTGCTGTCATTGCACTCACACTGTTGTGTCGGGTGAATGGGGTAGGGCTGTCCACTATGTCGTTGCAGGCTTCCGTGCTTTTAGCCTTCATGCTTCCATGCCTGCCATGCAGATGCTGCCTGCACCTGCAGGTGCAAATTCTCATGATGTAGACTACTGTTCTCGGCCGCTGTTGCTCAAAAAAGCCAACGTTAAAGAGTACCATGGCTGGATCAAGACCGACTTTAAGCCGCAGGCCATCAGAGACAAGTTCAAAGAATGAACTTGCAGGCAGCTGTTGCATCGTCCAGCTGGGTTCCGACGACCGGGGTTTTGCGAGGACCCAAGCACTCCCGCTCCCTCATCGTGTATTGCAGCCCTAAGCTGCTACAGGCACGCATCACGGCTTGCAGGCCGCTTTGGAATCTGATAGCTATTGGGCACACAGCCCTGGTCGACTCTTGACAACCCTTGTTGAACAACCCTGGTAAGTGGCAAGTCCAATGCGGTTATCTGGGTATCCACTTGGTGTGTTGCATACCAAGCCCGGGCGTGCCCACTCTGCATGTCCTACGCTGGGTCTCTGGGTTGCTGGGTCTCTGGGTATACATCTGGTGTGTTGCATCATGCCACTCTGCATGTCCTATGCTGAGTCTCTGGGTTGCTGGGTCTCTGGGTATACTTCTGATGTGTTGCATCATGCCACTCTCCATGTCCTATGCTGGGTGTCTGGGTTGCTCGGTCTCCGGGTATGCATCTGGGTCTCTGGGTATACACGCATCCCAAGCCTTGCGATGCATACGCTGTTTGCTGCGCTGGGTCTCTGGGCCTCTGAGTATACGCTTAGTGTGCTGTACCCCGAGCCTTGCTTTTCAATCTCTGTGTCATGTGCTGGGTCCCTGGGTTGCTGGGTATCAGGGTATACGCTTAGTCTACTGCATCCCAAGCCTTGCGTTGCATACTCGTGTGTCCTGCGCTGGGTCTCTGGGTCTCAGGGTATGCAGTTAGTGTGCTGCATACCAAGTAACGTGCCATTGGCGTCACCACAATCCGTCCGCGTTTGTGATCTGCAGGGCTCTTGGCATCTATGCGTGGTCTAATTCAAGCGTGCGCCGATGCAGGTGGGTGCTGGTGCTCACACCTTGGTACCAACCATGCCCTACCAGACCGTTGTTGCTCAGGGCGTGTGGCACGAGCACCCATCCAGTATGTATAACACAGGGGCCCTGCTTGACAGGACTGTTTGTGATCAAACTGTGGGACAGGGTCCCCTTCGCTATTGCATGCCGACCTTACTGTGGGGTAAGCCTGTCAGTTGTGGTTGACCCGCCATCAGCTTTGTGTAGCCGGTTTGGCTGTGGAGTAAGGTCAGCCATTCATTTCTGAGCTAGTGCATGCCGCCGTTGCCCCATAGCCTGTCATTGGTGGTTGGTCGATCATCAGCTTTTTTGGCTGTCTTGGCTTTGGGGCGCCATTTACCACCGAGCTACTGCACGGGGACCTCGCCCCATAGGCAGCCACTGGTGGGCGGTCGTATATCAGCTCGGGCAGCCATTTTGGGGCAAGGTCCGCCATTCACCACTAAGCTACTGTACGGGGACCTTACCCCATGGACAGTTATGTTGTTGGGCTGATTTGGATGTGAGGTCAACTATGCATGGCTTGAGCGGTCACGCGATGATCTTGCACTATCAGACAGCGCCAAGTTTGCAAGGGAGAAACCTGGTAACATACAACTAAAATATTCAAAATAACACTGCTTTGCATACCATCAGGCCTCAGGCCGTTGTGGCTGCGGCATCCGGTTGTTGAGCGCCAACCACTCTTGTGCAAATGAGCTGCCCTTTGTCATCAGATAAGGATCCAAGGTGCAAGCCCAGTCAGCAAGGCTGGGGAGGCTTGGAACCGGCAGGGAGGGCGCCTTGTAGGCAACTACTGTTCTGAATGAGTCTGGCCGGTTGTCAATCAGCTGGGAGTTCTGATCATAGAACAGGTATACCAGCACCTTGTCACCCAGAGTCCATGTTCCATACGGAGCACGGAGAAATGTGATCATCCAGTCTCTTGCAATCAGCCACCGTGCCTTCTTGTCAATGGCCGCACCACCACTGTCAGCATCTGTGTATCTTCCAGTTGGATTGATGCGGATGAACAGAACGCGATCAAAGCCTGCTCCGGTTGCAAAGTTGCCATCATTCTTTTTGCGCTCTGCTTCTGGTGTGTAGGCCCCTCCTCCATGAGACATGTTGTCAATCTCGAGGACAATCAGTGCCTTTCCAAGCGATGATGATGCCACTACAACGTAGTCAGCATCATTGTATTGCTCTAGCCCAACATCAATCAGCTTAACATTGTCCCACGGCACAACCTCCTTCACTGGGGCCAAGCCTTTGGTCAGGAAGTGGGTGTTTCCTTGCCTGTCCGTCTCGTTCTCAATCACCAGTGTGCGACAATTTGAGTGCTTCTTACCACACCACATAGACACTGCATCCGTTGTGTTGGTTGTCATTCGGCATCGGCACCAGTCGCAGGTGAGGCGGTTCCCTGCTCCGCCGCTGGTGCAGACCACGAGCTTAAGAGACCCCTTCTCAATGCAAACGTCACACTGAACCAGCTTCTTCAAGGCCGAGCCTGCCTTAACCCTTCCTCCAGGGATGGTAAACATGTCAGCCAAGTCAAGCTTGGTGCCATCTCCAGCAACGGCTGCCATTAGTCTGTGCATTGGCATATCGTAAGCCACTTGCCGCTTGCATGACATGCACACTGGGTCAGATGTGCTTGCAGTTGCAGCGGGTTGCACTGCTGTGGCAGCGGCCTCTCCTGGAGCAGTATCAAGTTTTACAAGTTGTTTTATCCTCCGCAACTCTTCGGCCAGCATTGCTTGCTGCCTTTGGTAGTCCTGCATGCGCTGCAATGTGACGTCCCATGCATCAAACTTGCCCCTCAGTTCTGCAATCTCGCTTTGCAGCTTTGTCTGCGACTCTTGGTGCCTGGCAAGCAGTTCTTCATGCTGGTCTAGACGCTGCAGGCATGCGTTTAATTGGTCACCAGTGTTGGCACGCTTGTTGGCCGGCTCCTGCTCATTATTGCTTGCTCGCCTTGTTGACGTACGCGCAGGTGCACTGCTACCTGGCTGACCTGCCTGTCCTGGCCACTGGAAGTCGCGCCCTTCTCCTGGTGCAGGCTTGGTCCGGTATGCCCAGTCATGGTGGACTCTTGCCTCGAGGTGGATTGCGTCTTCACTGCCCAGGGCTGCTTTGCGGAGAGCAACTTCATCCGATTCATCTAAGTAACCGTTATCCTGGTAGTATCTGAGCTTGACTTTTGCTAGGACGGTAGTCGTCCGGACAATGTCCATGACCTTGCAAGGGTAGACGTAGCGTGCTCCATCCTCACTAGACCAGACCAGCCAGATAGCATCACCCACACCGACCAAGTCACTCATGATGCCTGTGCTGTGTGCAATGGAAAAGAGCAACCAATAATGTGTGAGTTGGCATGCGGTTTTACCAGTGTAGCAGCCCCTGCACTGCTGCTCCTGCATTGATGTTGTACGCACACCCAGCATGAAATGGTGTCCGTGCTTAACCGGACCCTGCGGTCTTGATTTGTGCCAGCCTTGCTTGTTTTTGTTGTAAGGCGGAGTAGATGGTAACTGAGTACAACAGTCCAGTATGGCAAACAGCGAGATCACAGATGCCTTTGTCCTAGAGCGGGTAGTGAAAGAGTGTAAGCAAAAGAACACCACAGGGGATGTACTGCTCGCACGGTTGGCAGTGGTCACGAATGTTACATGCTGCTCGCTTGCACGGATCATGCAGGATCCAGAGGAGTTTTCATTGAAACTGAAGCATCACTTCAGGTCACCGTTGTCCCTGAAACATCATGTTCAAGCAATTGTCACATCAATCAAGTACATGGGCAAGCGTGTGCCGGCTAGATGTCTTGATGGGTGGCTGCCGTTGCTCATTGGAGTGAAGTCAACGTGTGACGAAGTCCAGACCTCTGTCGAGGCTTACTTCAGTTCTGTATCTGATGCTACGCCTGCCACCATCAATGGCTATGTCAACCATCTAATGAACATGTGCGCCGTGCTGAATGTCAGGAACTTCATGGACATCCTGATTAACCCTTCTGACCACCGCATTGACCTGCATCGCAAATGCAAGAATGCATACACTGAAAGCACATACATCACAGCAATGCTATCTGTCTTCAAGTACAACCCCTTGCTGAAGGTACGGTACCCTTCATCATTCGAGGCGTGGACGCGTGCCTCTGCAGAGCACAGAGCTAGGCATCTGAATGCTGCAAGACAGAACGCACCTGTCAGCGAGCGGCAGAGTTCCAATTATGTTGCCATGCTTTCACAAGCCAAAGCGACAGTTGACCCTCACGCCACACTCCAGGAGAGCATGGCCCTAGTGTTCTTGACGTATGCCTGCTGCATGCCACCCAAGCGTGCGGAAGTAGGAACCATTCATATTTTTGACACAGAAACCTCAGCTCCAGAGATTGATGTATGCCCCAATCGCATCGTCATGGACCGTTCTCTGATGCTCATTAGCAAGCACAAAACATCCAAGCATCAGGCTCAGCATGCCGGCATAGTGGAGGAGCTACCGCATGAGTTTATGCAGACTTTGCGCTCCTCTCTGCAACGATGGCCAAGGCAGCACCTGTTCGTAGATGCGAAAGGACAGCCACACACAGCCAGGACATTTTCAAAGTGGGTGAGGCGGACAACAGCTAGGTTGTTTGGTACCAAGGCACCAGGTGTGAACTTGTTAAGACACAGCTTCTGTTCGGACCTTGATTACAATCGCCTCACTTGTGCAGAACGAGACCAACTTGCTCTGCGATGTGGGCATAGCTCAACGATGCAAGACCAGTACCGTTTCCTGTCCCTGCGTTCAATTCCAGGCAAACATGATATCTGACTATAACATAGTGAGCATGGCCAGGACACGCAAGCTAATGAATCAAACAGCAGCCTCTGCAGAACAAGCGCCTGAGGTTGACCCTCAGGCACCTGCGCAAGGTGCAGAGTTCTTGCTGGCACGGGTCGAGCAACTGCAAAAAGAGCTGAAGTCGGTGCAAGCTGAGTTGAAGATTCACAAGGACGCGTGGGCAAGTGAAGCAGACAAGTACGCCTCCTTGTCCGCCAAAATGGACGTTAACAGTCATGAGCAAGCAGTTATTACTGCTAGACTTACACATGTTATGAAGCTGATACGCGCAGCTGAGTCAGCATACTATGAGCAGTTCACAACCCACGTCTGTTTTGATGCCGACGGTTGGAGAGAGATGTATCAGAAGTTGGTCAGGGCGGCCATGTCCCTGTTCATGCACCGCGAGTAAGGCACTAGGGTTTGGCAAGTCCCAGTCCTCGGAAACCACGGGTATTCACCCCATGGAGGTAGACCTGCCCGTACTCAAAGCCCAGGTGCTCTAGTAGCGCTCTCAAGTCCTTTTGACTTGGTGGCTCAATCCCCAGTCCACTTGCAGCCATGAAAGAGACAAACGCAGTGTGCAGCTCCGCACTGCCAACCCGCTTGTGATCTGCCTGTAAGCACTCAGAATGCAGAAAGCTAAGCAACGATTCAAAGTATGCAGGTGCGCACTTTGCAAGCGCCTCAAGCTTGCTTTGATGAACAGACAAGGCCTCAAGACGTGACCGCAAATGCTCGCAAGCGGACTCTGATTGTACGAGGCTGTTCTGCAGCTGTCCGCACAGTCCCTCTGCATACAATACGCGGCGCTCCACAGCGTGCATCAGCATTTGCTGTTTGTCTTGGTCTACGCTCGGTCTACTCATTAACATCAGGAAGGCAGAGCTCAAGATCTGTAACTCTATGGCAGCACCTTGTTCGTACTTCTTAACATCAAAGAGATGAAAAAAACGCTGCTTGATGTGAGCCAGATCGCTTTGCTTATCACATGGAAGCCCCAACACTTGGCATGGGTGTGCGTAGCCATGGTCCAAATATGATCTGAAGTCAGTAAAAGATCTGTTAATGGTTGCATCTTGGTTCCACTTGCCCATGCAGCACGCAAGGAACCAACAGCATGCCATGCAACTCAGTAAACCCAAAACGATCCCTCCAGGTACTGGCATGCTGTCATCTGCAACAATGCCACAAAATGTTTGTAACGCTTCTGTCCGCGCGAACAGATGCTCTGGTGAGACGACGGCACTGAAGTATTGCTGCTGCCTGCCGGCAAGCCCGAGCTGGATGAGGCAGGGGCCTCTGGAGTTGGCTGTTGCAGATCGTGCACGAGCGCGGGTACTTCTGGTGGTGGGAGTAGGCGTGGATGCTGAGGGGCCTGCACAGCAATTGTTGTAGAGTGGTCACAACAGGGGCGGTTGTGGCCACGGCGAGATGGCAGCATGCAACAGCAAGCGGAACAAGGCGCCATCGTAAACAGTAACAAGGACATCAGTTGGTGTTGGGTCGCATCGCAAAGTGATGCCAGCCAATAACAATGGATGAGCACAACAACAATGGATGAACACAACAAGAATGGATGGCACCCCAGTAAACTGAGCTGTTGCAAGTGCTGGCCTGAACAAAGCGCACGTCTGTATCCACTCATTGCACACATGTGCACATCTGTGGGGCTCCAAAAAAGCAGATGAGAAAGCCCTTGCCTGAACAAACTGACCGCAGCAACAACAACGGGAAGTCGACTGTGGGGCACAGTCACAAACCATGTGAATCTGGGTGGTGAATGGCTGTCTTTGGGGCAGGGTCCTCGTACAGTAGCTTAACTGGTGAAATGGCGGACCCTGCCCCAGAGCCGAGCCAGACGGCAACCATTAACTGTCTTTGGGGCAGGGTCCCCGTACTGTAGCTTAGTGGTTGAAAACGGACCCTGCCCCAAAGCCGAGCCAGACGGCCATTGGTGACTGTCTTTGGGGCAGGGTCCCCGTGCTGTAGCTTAGTGGTAGATGACGGACCTTGCCCCAAAGCCAAGCCAGACGGCCACCATCAACTATCTTTGGGGCAGGGTCCCCATGCAAAAGCTTAGTGGTAGATGACGGACCCTGCCCCAAGGCAAGTCAGACGGCCACCGTTGACTGTCTTTGGGGCAGGGTCCCCGTACAGTAGCTTAGTGGTGAATAACGGACCCTGCCCCACGACCTGACCAATCGCGATCTGGTAGGTCAAGGTCGGTAGCCAAATACAAAGCCAGGGCTTTCTTGAACAAGGCCCTGCTGTGTTACCCCTCGGTCAAGATCAGAGTGTCCAATGTGGGGCAATGTCATACCCTGGCTGCAACCAAGAGCCCCTGCATGAGCAGCAGCCCTTACCTGCATCGTCGCACGCTTGAAACAGACTGCGCATGGATGTCGTTGGACCTGAAAGCCAGAGTAAGCAGATAGGTTTGTGGTAATGCCCATGCCATACATGTGCAAGCTGGCTTGCATGCTTATGCACGTGCAGCTTTCAGCTACCGAGCTATTACAGGCAGATCAGTTGATGCCAGGTCGCGCAGACAGAGTTGGCTAGGCGAAACACTGTGTGACCACTGTTGCTGTGCATGGAGGGCAATTTAGCTCCACATGAGTGCCTGGTTCCCGTGCGGCTGCTGTCCAGGCGCACTGCTTCCCACTCACCGCTGGTTCAACAAGCTGTGGCCAACCAATGGGGTCTTGAGTTCGCCGGAAGGACCCTTCCCCCAAACCCTAGCTTTCGGAAGGTTCGAAGCAGTCAGCCTTCCTTCAGCCGCGAAGCAGCATCTGCAAGAAGCGAAAACATGTTCGGTTTCGTTTGTCTAGTGCGCAGGTTCCCGGATACCACTCGGCTGCCATTCCCAACCCAAGCTGGCTGTGTACCGTTTGGTCCTGTTGCTGATCTTGAGTGGACAAGGGGCATGGCATGCGCACAGAGGTAGGTAGGATGCTTCAACTTGTAGCATCCGAAGGTGCGACTTACCCTGAGGTGGGCGCCGACAGTGGTCTCCGAGCAGGTTTCTTCCAAGGGTTGCCTGGCTGTTGGACTACAAGATGAACAGTGTCACAAGGGGCCAAATCGGTTGTACAATGGAGTGCGTGGACAAGACGCGATTCAAAGAATCACCAACCCAACCACCTGTTCAAATTTCTTGGGTCTCGGCAGGTGGCCAACAACTGCGTCAACAGACTGCCACGCAGTTGGATACCTCATATGTAGGCTTAGAGATGCACATATCCAAAAAGGCACTGTCAGTGTGCCAGCAGAAAGCGTCTATGTGGCGCCGTGTGGGGCAAGGTCAGCCATTCACCACTGAACTTCTGTACGGGGACCTATCCCAACGAGAGCACTAGGCTACTGCACGGGGACCTTGACCCACGGACAGTCGCGCTGGCCGTCTGGCTTGGCTTGGGGGCAGGGTCCGCCATTCAACACTAAGCTACTGTAGGGGGACCCTGCCCCAAAGGTGGCCATCTGGCTTGGCTTTGGGGCAGGGTCCGTTATCCACCACAGAACTGCTGCACGGGCACCCTGCCCCAAAGGTCGCGTCTGGCTTGGCTTTGGGGCAGGGCCGTCTGGCTTGGCTTTTGGGGCAGGTTCCAGTATCCACGACCAAACTACTGCACGGGCACACTGCCCCAAAGGTGGCAGTCTCGCTTGGCTGCGGGGCAGGGTCCGTTGTCCACCACTAGTAAGCTACTGTACGGTGACCCTGTCCCAAAGACATCCAACGGTCGCCGTCTGGCTTGGCTTTGGGGCAGGGTCCGCCATTCAACACTAAGCTACTGTACGAGGACCCTGCCCTAAAGACAGTCCACGGTGGCCGTCTGGCTTGGCTTTGGGGCAGGGTCAACCATCCAGAGCTGAGCCACTGTATGGGGACCCTGCCCCAAAGCCCGAGGATAACACTGCATCTTTGCTTGACGTCAGACCTTGCTGTCATGGGTATGCAGAACCCAAGGGCGGGACATCTGCCAGGGACAGTTTCTGGAGGTAGCTACCTGGGTTCCATCTGTTCAGATTGACGTACAGCAGCAGCGCTTCTTCCTTTTTCAGGGCCTCAATGGGCAGGCGCACATACCTGCCTTGCGTGCCCACGGCCATGTACAGTGTCCCTGTTGCTGGCTCGTAGAGGAGACCGGGAACGACATGCTCAGTTTCATCGTCTTCACCTTCGGTGACTTCATATATCCATTGCAAGGGATTGTTGGCCCAGGCCAGTGCGGTCACAGTAAGCTCATGCTGTTGAGCCGCCTTGATGGACGCATACACACCGCATACTCGCAGTGCATGCAGCTGCAAGGCAGCCATCTTCTGCCCCTTGCCCTTGCTGTAGTCATGGAGAAGACCTTGTGTGCACACACACCGATGCGCCAATGCGCTGCTGGTTGACATCACGTCGGCAAAGAGCGTCCACCTTTCTGGAATACTTCTGGTGATTGTACTGGTTGGTATGTCAGACCTGTCCCCAGTTGTGTAGCTTAAACGGAGCAGGTCGCCATGTCGCAGCTCTTGGCAAGCGCACAGTAACATAAATGCACGCTGAGGATGAGAGATGGCACAACAGTTGTGCGATTCGCCCTGGCATGGTGAATTGATCAGACTAGTGACCGTTGTTGCTTGTGAGCCGTCTAACACACCTGTGAGGCCCTTGGGGTACAAACACAGGGTTGTATCAGAGCGAAGGTTCCAGCTGAACCAGTTGTTGACCATGCAGTGCATGGGCGGACACACCATACCCACAATCACGCCCAGTATGTCGCCAGGGTAAGCTAACACACCAGACGATGACGTGGACTGTTGACCATAGACATGCTCAATTCTCACGCCATGCCCCTTGCCGCTGCCTTCGTGAGTTACAACGAACTGTACGTCTTTCAGTGCGGTTGCGGAGCGGTGACCTTCAACCCGAAACTCATGCACACGATCCCGGAATGCAGCCGGATCAGAAGACACCATGCGGTAAGCGTGGTCGAACACTGCCAAGGTCACCGTGGAGATGGTACCATTCCTTTCCACATGGCATGTGCACCTGCATGAGCAGCCAACATTGGACATGGCCGGTCTATGTGGCGGCAGTCGTGGCTGCCAGGAATGCGTTGGCCAATGTTGTATGACCACCACCAGAATGGTCTTGCAAATCAGGAGAGGTCGATAGCTAGCAGGCACAGTTTGCCCTTTGGAACTGACTCCAGACAGCAACCAAAAAACACGCAACTTTGTGGGGTAAGGTCCTCGTGCACTACATTAGTGATGGACGACCGACCTTGCCCCATAGCCAAACCGGCTGTCAAAGCTGATGCACCATCGGCCACTGTTGACTGTCTTTGAGGCAGGGTCCCCGTACAGTAGCTTAGGGGCGGATGGCGGACCTTGCCCCAAAGCCAAGCCAGACGGCCACAACTAACTGGCTTTGGGACAAGGCCCTCCTGCAGCAGTGTTGTTTGGCAGACCTTGCCCCAAAGATAGTTGGTAACCACTCTTTGTAAATCAGCATCCCAAGCAGAATACCGTTACTTGCTTGGTCCCTTATCACACATTTCACTAGTTGCTACTGGCTGACTGGTGGACTCAGACACCCAGACACCCAGCACAGGACAGGCAGGTAAAAAGGCACAGGATGCGGCACATCAGACGTATACCCAGACAACCAGACACTCAGCACAGAACAGAGGGAGTAGCACAAGTATACCCAGAGACCCAGACACCCAGACACCCAGCGCGGGACAGAGGGAGTGGCACGCAAAGGGCATGGGATGCACCACATCAGACGTATACCCAGAGACCCAGAGATCCAGAGACCCAGACACCCAGAGCGGGACAGAGGGAGTGGCACGCAAAAGGCATGGGATGCACCACATCAGACGTATACCCAGAGACCCAGAGATCCAGAGACCCAGACACCCAGAGCGGGACAGAGGGAGTGGCACGCAAAAGGCATGGGATGCACCACATCAGACGTATACCCAGAGACCCAGAGACCCAGAGCAGGAGAGAGGGAGTAGCATCAAGATCGTGGCATACTACACACCAGACGTACACCCAGAGACCCAGACACCCAGCCCAGGACAGGGAGTGCCATGCAAAGGCTTGGGGCGCAGCATGTCAGACGTACACCCAGAGACCTAGAGATCCTGACACCCACCGCAGGACCGAGTGAGTGGTGTGCAAGGGATTGGGACGCGGCACGTCAGACGTGTACCCAGACACCCAGCCCAGGACACAGGAAGTGGCATGTGAAAGGTTGTCATGCAGCACGTCAGACGTACATCCAGAGACCCAGACACCTGAACACCCAGCACAGGACAGGGAGTGCCATGCAAAGGCTTGAGGTGCAGGACGTCAGACGTGTGCCCAGAGTCCCAGAGACCCAGACACCCAGCACAGGGCAGAGTAAGCGCCATGCCAAAGGGTTGTGATGCAGTACGTCAGACCTACACCCAGGGGACTGGAGTGGCACGCTTAGGCTAGGGATGCAACACACCAGACGTACCGGTATACCCAGAGACCCAGACACCCAGCACAGGACATAGTGAGTGGCATGCAATGCTTGGGATGCTGCACAATACGTGCATACCCAGAGACCCAGCAATTCAAAGTCCCATGTCAGGACATGGCCAGTGGCATGTCCTACGCTGGGTCTCTGGGTTGCTGGGTCTCTGGGCATACATCTGGTGTGTTGCATCCCAAGCATGACATGCAGTATCGCATGCCCCGTGAATGGTATGCAGCACACAAAGCGAATACCCAGATAACCATTGAACTTGCCACTCACCACGTTTGTTCAACAAGGGTGGTCAAGTGTCGACTAGGTCACGACCCACCCAGCCGCTCAGCCACCTTCAACCTTGCTGTGAGGCCGTGTGTGTATTTGGGTCTTTGTATGAACCCTTGGCTGCAAACGCCTGGCCACCAACAGCCAGGGCTTGGGTTCCAGCAGCGGACCCATAAAATTCAGATACCACCAACCCCTGCACAGTATGGCGCTGCAGGTCTTGGTCCTGCTGGATGAGACGTATGGCGTTGGTACATTGCCACGCGAGGGAGCGGGGCCAACGCACGTACTCGCTTACCAGCAACGCCAGCAACGAGGAGGTACCATTGGTACGTTGGGTACGCAGCCTGGAGACAAGCTGTATGTATCTTCAATCCTTGCTGGTTTCCTTACTCTTCTCCAGCGGTAGTACCAGTGGTACCGATGGTACCTCACCTTGCCTGACAGGATCAAGAGGCAGAGCAGGGCGATCGTCGTCTGATCAAGCTGTGGCATAGTGGCTGTGTGGTGTTGCATCACTCGTCAGTATGCGTTGGGTCTCTGGCTTGTTGGGTCTGGGTCTTCAGGTCAACATGCGTGGGTTGACATTTGACAGTGTAGACACATGGCCCTCCCTCTTGCTCCGAGCGGGAGTCCCATCTCACTCTCTCCGCCACATGAACGTGATTGCCGAGCGTGTCGTGTGACGCACCACCATACTCCTGCCAGCACACTAACCAGACAGGCCCTGCTCTTACCCTGATACCATGTCAGGAAGGACGAGGTACCATTGGTACCATCGGTACTATCCCTAGAGTAAAGCATGGATAAAACACAAGGAGTGATACATTCTACAGGTTGTCTGCAGGTGGCGTACCGGCAGTACCGAGGGTACCGACCTAAGTTCTTAGAATGCCCGACAATCTAGTCTGACAGTCAGGTGTTTGGCAGGAAGGAGGTGTGGTCTCGTCATCATGGCGTCGTAGAACATCACTCAGGTGGCAACCGAACAACGCCCTGTGTGTCATCCTGTAGGCCCAGACACCTGGCCATGTAGTAATGCAGGAATACCATGTCTGGGGTGTTTGGTACCTGGGTTTAGTGGTCTGCTGCTGGAAAGGAAGCCCTGGCTGATGGTGGCCAGGCAAAGACGCAGAGACTCAGACGCACACACAGCCAGCAGCCTGATTGCCTGGGTTTGTAGTGGCCGGGCGTGAAGTAGCCGGTGTCTGCAAGGTGTAGTCGGGCTGGTGGCATCAGGCCTGGTTGTCCAGGAGTAGGCAGTTGATTCTCATTGGTCACAACAAGGTCAGTTGTTGGCGGTAAGATGGTAGGATGCCGGAGCAGACTGAGTTGAGCATGTCTTGCGGACACCAACAGCATCTTCACACGGACATCAGTGACTGTTGTATGACATCAGAGGTTGATGGTACCAACAACAGTTGCTGTGCCCATCAGCATCTGAGCTGCATGTGATGCTGAGTGTACCCATACCCAGAGACCCAGCACAAGACCCAGAAAGTGGCATGCAAGGGCTTGGGATGTAGCACATAACCTTTATACTCAGCGACCCAGCAACCCAGAGACCCAGCACGGGACATGTAGAGTGGCACGCAAGGGCTTGGGATGCAAGACAGCGGCAAAGTATACACCCAGAGATCCAGAGGCCATGGGACCCACCGCAGGACACATGGAGTGCCATGCAATGCTTGGGATGCGGCAAAGCAGTTGTTGAACCAGAGAACCAGCAACCCAGAGACCCAGCACATGATGTCGCGAAAGGCTTGGGATGCAACGCATCAGATGCATACCCAGGCATTCCAAGACCCAGCACAGGACGCACAGGATGTTGGGATGCAATACACCATTGTGTACCTGCGTGAGGGGTGAACCATCAGCCTTTCGCTGACCCCTAGCAGACAGCCCTGCACAGAACACGGCAGGGCGAGGCAAGGCAGGAAAGCTGGGGATGAGCAAAACACAGATCTTGCTCAATGGGTCAGCCCAGGTGGCCACGGGGGGGCATGTCTGTCACCCATCGTGTAGCTTAGGCGGAGCCGGTCACCATGCCGCAGCTCCTTGCGGAAGCCAAGCCTCAGGCTTCAGGCTGTGCGTTCCCAACAACCAGAAACTATTCTTTTTAGGCTGTAACTCCCGTCGTCCAGCTGTGGGGGCAATGAACCTGGCAAGCCTGTTCCTGCTGCGTTGAGCTGAACCTGCACACTCGGGTAGGGGCTGCGCATGCACACCCCAGCAAGGCAAAGCACGGAGACTGACCCAGCACACGCCTTCCGTATGTGCTGCATCTACTTAAGGCAGCAGTGCCTTGGTGGTGGTGTATCAAATGGTCTACGGATTACAGGATCAGGGCCCCCAGTCTAGGCCTCGGGGAACAGCAGATAAGGCAGGGCCCGACACTCCAGGTTGTGGCGAGTCAGCACAACTGTTTCTGACATCAGCAACGGACTGACCCATCAAATGCTTGGCAGCTTTGTGTTCTCAGACCCCTACTTCGTGAACCAAACACCTGCAGCAGCTTTGGCTGGCAGCGCTTGGAGCCTTGGGTGAACCTTCACATGAGCTGTGTGCTTCCAGAACCATGTTGACCCACGCCCTCCGTTCCCTTCTTCGTCTCCGTGGCACGGATGCGCACAGCCATATGCGTACAGCCATATGAATACAGCCATATGAGCACAGCCACGCGGAGCCGGACCGGCTCAATGATCGCAAAGTTGTGCAGCGTTTGATCCACGAATCTGGGACCCTTACGAGCATCCGTCCGTAGATACCTTTTTGGCGTTAATCTCGGTGGGTGGCAAGGTGTATGGCTTTCAAGTCAGTCACCGCATGTCTTGAGGGTTATCAAGCGCTTTTTAGGTAGACCGTGCGGGAAGTGCTGGCAGGTTCAACTCAAGTGCTGAGCTGTTTGTGCCGGATGCGCTGCAGGATGTCAACCCCGCGATTACAGACAACAGGGTGCCGCCCCAGGCCGGCGACATGTCTGAACCCGTTCTTCAAGCCATGCTCAAACCCGTTCTTCAGGCCTGGTGCTTCAGGCCCGGCTCCAGTCCCAGCCCAGGCCCAGCTCAGACCGGTACCCCAGGCCCAGCGACAGTCAGGCTGCTCAGAGGCTGGCAAGTGAGTCAGGGTTAAAACCAGCAGAGTCTCAGCAGACACCCTGGTCGTGACACTGTCATGACCAGGCAGCAGCATGTTGACCACAATTGCTTCAATTGTGCTGTCCACAGGCCCAGGTTGGACGTAGTCATTTCAAACACACGAACGTCGGTCACCACCTTGTGCAAGTGCGCTGCGAGTGCCGTGGCAGGGTAAGTGTTATCACACGGCAGTCACGCAGCACACAGCCTATCAATGCAGCGGCATGCAGAGGATCACACACACTTTTATCCTGTGGCCTTGGCTTCTTGCTCGCAGGTGCACTACAGCTGCATTTGGATTCATATCTCACGCTATCTGTCAGGACAGTGGAATCCCCCGTTCTAGCGTTGTCTGCCAGGCATCGTTTGATAGTGAAGGTGAGCCAGCACTGTGTTGAGCTTCAACTGCTGGTTACACAGGTTAAAGCATCTGGACCGAAGTACCCTGTAGAATCAATGCGTCTTACGATGCGGTTACATGTACGCAGTAGCTGGGCTGCCAGCATGACCGAGCGGCAATGGGTGACAGCATGTGCAGTTGAGCAAGGTACCAGGAACATGGATTTGATGAGTGCACTGAGCCGTAGTGAAGGGGTGATGTGTATCTATCACACTGTGTATGCCGTGCATGCAGCTGCCTTCTGACTGTTGGTACACGAGATGATCCCCATGTGTGTTTCGTGTGCCCGCAGGGTCAACACATGGCTCTGGCTCGCCCGGGCGTGATGACAAGGCCGCACTGCATGATGAGCCTGGTGACAGGTAGGGCGGGGGCGAGGATGACACAGGGTAAACCACAGAAGGTGGCCAGCGGGGTTGCAGAGCGAAGGACAGGGTCGGCAGACGGGAGGAGGCAACAGACACGAGGCAGGTATATGACGCAAGCTGGCAATGGCAATGCACGCCAGGCGAAGGGACCGCTTGGCAGGTTGCTAGGCAGCGGTAGCATGAAAACGCGGCATCATGAACATTCTTTGCCTCTTGATTGCCATACTGCCTACTCACACCCATGCTGGGTCTGGAACTGGCCCACCTAGTTCTGGGCATAGCATGTGTTATTCATACTTGGGCTTGGAGGGTTCGCATGCCATGTGCTGTATTACAGTGCGTATGGAGCGGCTCTGCATGTCATGTGCTGTGTTGCAGTGCGAATGCTGTAGGCGTACATTTGCCATGGGCTGTGGTACAATGCGCATGGCAAGGGCGTGCATGCAATGTGCTGTGGTACATGCCCATGGCAAGGGCGTGCATGCCATGTGCTGTCAGACATGTGTATCGTGTGGGCGTGCATGCCATGTGCTGTGGTACAGTGTGCATGATGTGGGCGTCCATGCGTTTGCTACGTCACACAGTCTCTGCAAATGCGCTGGTGACACGCTGTCAGTTGTCGGCAGCTGTGTCACAGATTGGCCTCCCATAGGTCCTCGGGTGCCCCAGACTGCCCTTGGTTATGCAACGGCTTCCATTCTGGCCCGTCCCCAAAGATCATCTGACAGTGCTGTTGAGTATAGATTTAGGGCGTGGTGGTTCAAGTGAATGGTCCACAGTGACTAATGCACACCTGACTTACACAAGAATGCTGTTCTGTACGCGCCGGTGGCAGAAGGTCGCGGCTATGTTTGTTAGTAGTTTTCTGCAGTGGCAGCATTGCAAGCTGGCGATGTTGGCGATTACCACTGCGGCCAAGCAGCAGCCCAACACAACGTCAGCACAGCAGCAGCAGCAACCCAGCACAACCCATGGCGCAACCGCGCAGCAGACTGCTGTCGGCACTCCGGTGCATGTGCCGCAGCGCTTGGCCATGACGTCAGGCAGTGCGCCTGTGCTGTGCACGGCCTCAGTGCATGGAGCAAGTGTGCGTCAGGGTGCCTGGCGGGCTGCCCACCGCTCATCACATCCGCTACTCGACAGGCGGCGGTGAGTGAGACTCTAGTTTAATGGACTGTGCATCGCAACAACCCTCATCGTACTCAATACACACGAGTTCATGCATTCAGGGTGATGCAAGGGTGGGTAGGTGGGCTCTTCCCATCATCAAAGGCAACCAATTCTGAACACAGCTGAGTGCTACCCAGCCCACCTTTCCCACCCATCCTGTTCTACCCTGATTGCCATGCTCTTGCGCTTCCTTTTGCAAATGTTTTGCAATCACCTTATGAACTCATGGTATGCTTGGTGTATTGTGCCTGTTGTCTGCACAGTAGCCTTGTACAAACTATCACCCAAACCTTAACTTTAACCCTGACCCTGGTACTGGTTGCAGGCCAGGAGCTGTTAAGGTGTACGCACAGTCAGGCACAGGAGAGGGCTCAGCTGCCAGAGGTGATTGTTGTCTCTGACATACGGTAGCCGTTTGATTGCATGAAGGTTTGTTGTTGATGAGGGTTGCTTGGTAGTAAGCTGTACCTGGTGTAGTGTAACATGGATG
>QAXH01006386.1:19140-29472 GCA_004335635.1 Chloromonas sp. AAM2
TACCTGGTGTAGTGTAACATGGATGAGAGCCCCAAAGGACTAGTAGAGCATGAGTGCAGTAGTGCTTGCCCACTAGGTGCATGCCAACGCACGATTACGTCATTCCCAAACGCTGCCTGCATACTTCGGTGGTCTCTTCTGTGCTAATGTGATCTCATCGTGGGGCAGGGCATCCCTGCTTCTCCCACTGGGTTGTTCTGTATCAGCCTTCCTTCCTGATGCCACATGATGCCAGCGCTTGATGCCACAATCGGCTTGCCAACGCTAACCCAAGTCCTTGCAAGAGGGGAAAGCCCCAAGCAGTGGGATGGTCAACCTAATAGCAGGAGTAGGCAAAGGACTGCCGTAAGCAGGCCCTTCAGCACAACGACCCAGCAAGATCACACGTGTGTCATGCTGTGGCCCACTGTTGCCTCGCTGTGGCTTTTAGGTAATGAGGGTCCGGGCTGCGAGTTGCGTGAGGACTTTGAGGACCTGGTCAAGAACACCAAGCGCCCAGCTGTGCAGAAGGTGCTGCGCCGGAACCAGGATAAGCTAGTCACCAACGGTGCCGTCAGTGAGGAGGCACTTCAAGTCCTTACCAAGGAGGAGCTGACCAAGCCACCGTACTCGCTGCTGGACGGCGACGCAGCAGCACTCAAGCGGGAGTTCCCTAGCCCCACACCAGAAGGTGTGTGCAATGCATATCTGGCAGTCGTGCATGGGATGACATCAGGCCACTGGGGGGAAGCGCAAGGCCGTACAGGCGCAGCTGACAGGTTTGTGCATGGTGCCGCGCATGCAACCCTCAGCAGCATGCGTGCTTACCCCACACCCATGAGCGCATGGGCTGCATCCAGCGCCAGCCAGCACCGGTCACTGGTAGGCCTGCGTAACTCCTTGCAAACAACTGTGCTGTGACACGTCTCGAGAGCTACCGCACTCTGGCCCTCTGCATGCATGTCGTCATTTGCCAACTCCACCCTGTAGGTGCTGCCAAACTGCCCAACTCACAGCGCTTTGAACTGCCACTCTTCCCCCAACCCATACCGCGCGCCTCATGTTCCCACGACTGCCAAGCATACAATGGTGTACATGCCGCAGACGCTCAAGCCATGTGAACCACTCACCAAAAGGCGAGGTAGCACTTTGATCTGTATACTCGCCTCAGCGCCTGTGCAGATAACATGAGCTGCCCTGTGTAGTCATAGATGCCTGCCCCATTGCCTACCATGTTCTGCAGGACTTTCTCAGGGCACTGTGGCGCCTGCCGTGGCAGGTGAGGTACCTGGCGTGTTGGCAGCAGCATGCAGGTGTAAGGCACCGCAAGCAGTGTGCATGCCTGTGCACACATGTTGCTCTTCACATATCAGCAGCCTTTCTTAAGCTTTACCGCATCCTACATGGGCTCCTGCATGTAGGATTGGGTATAAAGCCATTGGGTGCTGTTGAATATTGTTTGTCGGGCCCCAACATGCTGCTGCTGCAACACCATGCATGGGCAGCAGAGCATGCCCATGCTGCGCATTGTGTCAGCGCCCCCTCTCATGCATAGCTGGTAGCCGATGCCGTCGCTTTGTTGCTTGTATGTTTATGCAGAGGATCCAGAGCTCACGGCCTTCTTTCAGGCGCTGTGTGCTGCCAAGGAGGAGCTGTTGGTCGAGGGAGATGACGCTGGCCCTAAACTGTTGAAGCTGGCAGCAGATGTCATCTTCCCTGAGCTGCTCCCAGCAGAAGAACAGGGCCAGGGTATGCCTCCTGCAGTGCTTGTGCGCAAGTGCTGGCAAGAGTTCCAACACCTGATCCTTCAGCAGGGCAAGACTTTGGGTGAGGACCAGCATCGTCTGTCATAGCATAGCATACCTATCAGCAAGGTACAAATGCAGAGTGGTGCACACTGATGTTGTCAGCTCTAGATGGTGCAAGCAACACATGGTTTGCTACCTGCAGTAAGTGCCGCTCGCCAACACGTCCATGCATGGCGCATGTGCTGTGCAGAAACTGCTGTCAGCACAGGCTTAGTCAGGGGTTTACACGCAGGCAGGGCAGCGTGGGACAGCCAGGAAGTTCTTCCAGATTGTCCTTGCGCTTTGCCCGTTATCTGGGCCGCCTTGATTCAATCATGTGGCTTGCTGCGCTGATGTATTCGCACAGATGCTGGTGTGTCTGGCAAAGTTGTTTTGTGGGGTCGTGAGTCATGCATGGGTGCACACTGTGATGACCAGTCTTTGTATTCCTGCCAGTCATGTGGCCAACACACCAGTCATGTGGCCAACAATAACCAATCAAGATTTTCTAAACTCTAAACTCTTTTGTTTACCTGTGCAGTGATTGGCACGCCAGGCATCGGCAAGTCTGTGTTCGCGTGGTGGTTCATTCGCTGCCTGGCTGAACTGGGCTTCACGGTTGTATACCGCGCGGAGCAGGCTGCCAAGAGCCTGCTTTGCAAGGATGGCCACGTGCTGAAAGGCCCTCATGACGCCTTTGACCACCTGCAACAGGACAGCAACACGTGGTAAGAAATTGTTTGTCGCATGCCTATTGTATGTTGCCCACTGTCACCTGGATTTGTCTGTGGGATTCTATGTGACCCAAAAGCCAAACTACTGCACAGATCACGCTGCATAGATTTACCCTTTTGCTCTGACTGGCAGTGTGCTGATGTTGCTTTGCCTCAATTTGACCATGAGTGTTGTTGGGTGCAGGTGGGTGTACGATGCCATGGAGCCTGACCGCTTACTGGTCAACAAGAAGACACGGATTTTGGTGGTGTCATCACCAAACAAGGTTCACTACAAAGTGAGTGCTTAACTCCTTGCACCTGTCGCCTGCTGTTGTGAGGTGCGTTGTATCGTGAGTAGCAAGTAAGTTGCATGAAATGCTGCTCTTGTGCTCATTGGCTTTCGCACTCATCTGGGTTGAGGCACACAGGTTGGGGTGGCTGCTTGCAGCGTATCACATGCATCATGCAATCGCGAGTGCACTTCAAGGTGCACTTGTAGCAGGCGCTGCTGCTGAAGGCATACAATTTGCGCTGAATGCTGTGCTGCAGATCTTCCAGAAGGCCCGAGGCGTGGTCAAGATGGTGATGCCACGCTGGAGCTTGGAGGAGACCAACCTGGCGCTGCAGCACGTGTATCCTGCCAGCAAGTACCCTCACATGACACCAGCACGCGTGGAGAACCTGTTCACCTACTACAATGGGATACCACGCTTTGTGTTGGGCAAGCCAAGTGAGATTTCAGGTCCAGCAGCTGAACAGCAGGACCTCATCGACTTCAACGACGCAGTCACCACGTGTGATGCTGCTGAGGTGTGTGCAAGGACAGCCCACTGGCAGTACTGACATGGCGCATGGGTCAGCACAGTGGCGGACGGTCGATAAAAACGTCTGCTGTGGACCTTGTGCCTTGCCCGTCAACATGGCCGCCTTGATTCAATTGTGTGGGTTGCTGCGCTGATGTGTTTGCACAGATTCTAATGTGTCCGGCAAAGCTGATTTGTGTAGGGTCGTGAGTCATGCATGGGTCACACTATGATGACCAGTCTTTGTATTCCGTCCAGTCATGTGGTCAACAATCACCAATCAAAAGGCATGTGTAGATGGCGTTGGCTTTCAACGTGCTGTTGTCCATTCCTGCCTTGCACATTTCATAAACTGGCCACTACTAACCCATACTTCAGAGGAACCCTCTCTACCCTGCTGTGATCCACGTTGCATGTTGTGATCAACACCATCCAGCTCGCTGCTGCTACTGCTGCGGCTGCGCCATGGCCTGTTGTGAACATGCAAGTTATGCATATGCTCTCACCTGGTGTATTTGATGCTCGATGCATGTTTTGCTTGCAGGTGCTGAGTGGCGCTGTAGTGTACGAGGTTGTGTCAGAGAAGTACCACCGGTTGCTACACCTCATCCCCACGTCTCCAGACTACAGGCAGTGCAGGACAGAGTACTCCTCACAGCAGGCCTTCCTGCGGGTGTGGGAGCGGGCAGCCGAACAGGGAGCTGCAGCCCTGCAGGCATACTGGCGGGGCAGCGCGGGTGATAGTGCACAAACAGCCATGAGAGGGCAGATCCTGGAGGAGTCCACCAAGTCAGACCTGGCCAGCAGGCGCACTGACTACGATGAACGCCGCTTGCTCAGAGGGTTTGGTGCCACAACCCCGTCCTTCAAACCCAAGCAGCGGCAGCAGGTGGAGCGACCCTCACAGCGCATCACCATTCAGCCAGGCCGCAGGGTGCAATTCACCTTTGACAACAGCAACTATGCGCAGCAGCTGCAAGACAGCTGGCAGCGACCGGGGGTGTGGTCTGGCCGCACGCTGCTCACGCCTGTTGGCTTGACCTACCCAGAGGTGGACTGCGTCATGCTGCCTGCACCCAAGGCAGCTAAGGCAGACGGCACCGTGGAGCAGGTTGAGGTGGTGGAGCTGTACCAAATCACCGCTGGCAAGGAGAAGAAGATTGACCGAGAAGCCCTGGCCAACATTCTGTGTGCACTGCCTGATTCCAAGCGGTACATCCTGTACTTTGTGGTGCCCAATGAGCTGTTTCGCGCCTTTACAGTGACAGAAATCAGCCGGGGGGCTGTCAGCAAGGGGCAGGCGAGGCTGGACTGTGTGCAGGCACATGTGATAGCCAATGTGGATGGCGTGGATGCGCTGCACAGCTACTTGAGCAGCAGGGATGTCAGCAATGAGGAGGAGGAGGAGGATGTCAGCAGTAAGGAGGAGGGCGGGGGTGGTGGTAGTGGGTCAGACAGCGCGGACAGTGCAGCAACAACAGTGATGCAGACGGTTGGGTGAGGGCTGCATCTTCCAGTGCAGCATCACACAGCATGGCTGAGTTGGTGATACCTCAGCTGCATTGGTTGTTGCAGCAGCTACGCAAACTTGACACCTGTGGTGAAGGATGCATGCCACTTCAGACAGACCAGTGTGCCATGACCGCATGATGTATGACTGCATGACTGGTTTCATGCAAGCTTGGTACAATTCATAGGATTCCTAGGATTCTTCCTTGCAACAAGGCTGCATGAACTGCCAAGTGCAGCTGCAAGTGTTTGCTTATGATGTCGGTTGGATGGCTTACACAAGTGGTGTACCGGTACTTAAAACATGTGCAATCCAGCTTCTGCACTGTATACTGCTGTGCACGTGCATAGCTTGGTATTGTAGGCAGTGTGACTTTGACTGAGTGCATGATCAAGAAGAGCCTGCCAACTGGCATGCCCTTCTGACAACGTTCAGCGCCTGAGATCCTGCAGCCGTCCCAAGGTGCTTGTGCTCCTGACATGCCTGCTGTGTTGCAGCAGCCATTGCTTATTTTCCCATTGCCTGATGTAATGGCGTCACACAAGTGTACTGTGCTTGTACTGTTGGTTACAGTTGAGGAGGTGTGCTGAACAAGGTGTGCATTGTACTGTTGGTTACAGTTGAGGAAATGTGCTGAATAAGGTGTGCATGCAACATGCCTGTATGACGCAGGTGAGTGTGTGCATGCGTGTGCGTGCGTGTGCATGCTTTGATATCAGCGCTGTACAGCACAAGTATCCCTTCAGTGTGTTCCGTACAGTAATATAAAGTCACAATGCAGTGAGCATGTAAGTGCGTTGTTTGCCAACCAGTCAAGACCTCAGCTGCAGGCTGCAAACTCAAGGGCACCACGTAATCATCAAGCATTTTTATTGTTTGATTCAAGCGCATGCAGTGTGTATGGCGTGAGCACACTGCCAAAACCAAAAACCAGTATGGTATGACGGTCACCACACTGACTCCAGCGGCATTACAGCATATTGTCCCAGAACTGGCAAATATCCTTTTGGGGGGGCACTGTGGGCACTCAACTGTGCATAGCAACTTTTCAAGGTACCGGGCATAACAAGAACTGCAACATAGTGTAGTGGTGCTGCCTTGTTCTTCACGAGAAAGGAGGCATTCAAATGAAGGAGGAGAGGCCACTTCAGTAACCGACTGCCAGTGTGCCATATGAAGTCGGGTACTGTGGTGTTTGAAGCCATCCTCACCGAGCACCATCACAGCATTCCCAGTCTTGCGCAGAAATTTCGTAGAGCGACCCACCATTTCATACAGTGCTGCTCATACCAGTCATTCCACCACTCGCAACTTGTCAGAGGGTACTTGTGGAACTTTTCACTTCTGACTGAACTGTAACATGCTGATACTGTAACGTGCCTTACCCACACCAATATCCCAAGATGTTTGCCAGTTCTGGGACAATTTGGAGAAACGCCTGTGGGGCCAGTGTGGTCGCAGGAAACAGGGGACAATCTCGGGGGACCTGATTGTAAGACGTGAGCACAGCACAGTGGCATTCATCAATTTTGTTACATTTTTGTTTCGGCCTGCCCTGGCAAGAACTGTAACACGGTGTTATGTAATGGTGCTGCCTTGTCCACGGTCGAGGCAGGTTGAGAGAATTCAAGCGTGTGGTGGGGACAAGGAGAAAGAATCGAAAAAGAGCAGGTCCACGCCCAGCCAGCAACCGACTTCCAGTGCGCGCATCAGCCTTCTATGAACACGCGTAGCATTGTATCCTTTAGCAACATGTGCGCGTAGCCGTGGGTGAGCCCACTCCCTGAGGATTCCTTCGTGCATCTTTGCCTTCAGACCAAATCAGACGTTTTTGCTGCCAAGTCAGTCGGATATACACGACGGATGCAAGCCTGTCCCCAGGCGTGGTCCATGCAGGTGCGGCCATGCGTCCCACGCATCATTGCTGCACTGGCCCGTACTGTATGCCATCCAAGCACAGGTGTAAGCGATGCTCAGCACTTGGGTTCAGTTCAGAGACCTCCAGTTCTGATCTGATGCGTCAACCACAATAATGCACAATCTGGCCACCAGAGTGCAGTAATGCAGTGCAACTCGGCACTCGGCCCCAGGGTAGTCCCACAACAGGCATGCCTGGTAATACATATCAAAAGCCCGAAATGCCGCATTACCCGTGAGACTACAGGCCCAGAGCAGCCTTTTGACTGCGGTATGCATACCGCACTGGTCCCGCAGTGTCAGCATGTGACTTCTGGCGTCGACCTGTGGGACCTCATGTCTGGTAGTTGGCTGGGGCACCACCACGAGCTAGGTCTCGCTGACGAGGTCCTGTTGCCCCTATCCGCCCTTATGACGACTGGTCTTAACAAAGGTTTGTGCCGGCTGCAGTATGCCGGGCGTTTGAATTTTGCAGTGTTCTTTGGAATCGTCAGACTTGGTCCTTGATGCTGTGTACCAAATTGCGTGTAGCCCATTTTGCATCCAGCCCAGTTGAGTAGCTCAAATGCTGATTACAAATCGCAGGGCGCTTTTGGAACCTTCCTTTGCCGAACCCTTGCGAAAGTGAGTCGCAGGTTGGCAGCAACGTGCACGATGCATCCCTTCCCTACAGATGTCTGTATCATACTGCTCGTGTGCTGTCTCAGTCACGGGCCAACACACGCTTGCTCTCTCCTCTCTCCTCTTGTAGCAGGGAGCCTGTGTGCGGCGTTGCGGTCTGTGGACCGCATTGTAGCCTGGGAGGTGTTGGCCAGGACAGCCCTTGTGGCGACTTGACAGCCCTTGCTACACAACCCCGGTGAGTGTGGACCGTTGGGTCACCCCTGTCAGCGTTGCCATGCGGCATTGCTCCATAAGCTCTCTGCGTTGCATGATCTATGTCCTTGCGCTGGTCTCCGGACTGCTGAGATACTGGGCCTGTGCCGCATCACAAGCCCTTGCATGCCGCTCCCTCTGTCCTGCATTGGGTGTCTGGGTATCGGGTGTATGTTTGTCTAGGTGTCTGGGTGTCTGGGATTCAGGGTCTATGTCTGATGTGCCACAGCCCAAGGCTTTGCATGCCACCGTCTCTGCCTCTGTCCTGCGCTGGGTGTCTGGGTGTCTGAGTATCAGGGTACCGGTATACATCTGATGTGCCGCATCCCATGCCTTTGCGTGCCTCTGTCCTGCACTGGGTGTCTGGGTGTTTGAGTATCAGGGTATACGTCTGATGTGCCGCATCCCATGCGTGTGCATGCCTCCGTCCTGCGCTAGGTGTCTGGGTGTCTGCTGCTGTACAGTGTGTACAGACGAGCCCATGTGAGCACCCCTTTGGCTCTTGCTGTGGGCAAGGGCGAAGCAAGGGTACTCAAGGAGCCTGCACAACAGGTAGTGTTGAGTTGTCACAATAACGATCGTCGTTGTTTGATGCCACACAACATCATGCCCACTCTGGCATGATGCTATGGCACAATGCTGTGTAGTATGCCAGAGCTGACATATCACCGACAATTGCTGTCACCAACAGCAGCTGTTATGCAGCAACAGGAGGTGATAGCAACAATGTCACGTGTTGTGCCTAGAGCATGTTGACTTGCCTGAACTTGAACCACACTGCAAAGCTGAGCCGGCCCATTTACTCAGTCTGAGTCCCTGAGTCTCTGGGTTTCTGGTTGCAGTGTAAGCACGACCATGTAGCGGCCCAGTGCATGCAAGCACCTAGTTGATACCAGACTGAGCAGCACAGAGTCCAAAGTCCAAGCCGTACAATGGTAACGTCTGCAGGTCCGTGGGCCTCTGGCAAGCATGAGGTAGTTGCAAATGGCCACACCTCTGACTACTTCGCCATGTCCGTGTACCGCATAACGTCATGTCCTTAGTTTTGCAGGAGATTGCCGGATACACCAAGCCTGAATCTATGCCATGACTGCCATGAGTTTTCCATCGCAAACTCAGGATTTCAAAGACTGGTGCATACCACAGTAGGGTCTTCGGATCTCTGGGCCCCTGGCTGTGCTGCCTGAATCGACGCCCTGGTGCAGCAGGCAAGTGGCTACCTCTAGCTCATGCCACGTTTGCCATGATATGGGCTTTCAGGTAGAGACTTGGAAACCCAGAAACCCAGAGACCTGAGTGTACAGCGGACGGGTCTTTAGGTCTCTGGGTCTTTAAGTGCACTGCCTGAAAGCACGCCCCTGGCGCAGCAGGCAAGTACCCTGATCTGTGTCATGGTTGTCCCGACAACCTCTTAGGCGCAGACTAGATCCGGAGACGCAGAGACCTAGCTGTACCATCTGTAAGTCTTGGGGAATCGGGTCTGACAAGCAGCCAATGGCATAGCACGCAAGTGTCTTCCTGTACATTGTCCACATCCATGAATGCCAATGAGTTACACCGGCACACCAGTCGGCAGCTGGCCACTGCAAACCAATGGTACACACGTGCTTGCCGCTGTAGACCATGTAGACATGAAGACCTAGCGGTTCCCTCCCTCCCCTCTCCTCTCTCAACCCTCTATGTTCTTTCTTTCATTCAATTTTGAAAAAGGTCTACATAGTACACATACTTTGCAGCAAAAATAAAGAAAGAAGGCGAGAAGGAAAGCGACTGGAGTCAGTAAGGGAGGGACTGGTGGCGGTTGTGCAACCGTGCTTGTGAGGTGTACCCAGGTATACCCAGATGTACACATGGCGCCTACCCGAGTTGCGTAAGCGGGAAAGGTATGGAGAGGTATGTGGGTCTCTGGAAGTCTGCAATTAGCACTGGAATGGGTGTCCCACTCGTCGCTTATGGGTGTCCACCGCAATGCTTCATGCCACAAACAAGCGGACACATGTAGCCAGCCACCTCTGCATTAGCTGTGGCCAAGAGTGGGCCACAACAGGTAGCCAAGTGAGCGACAAGAGGCGTGCGCATCCAGGAACCTGTACAACAGGAGGTGTTGAGTGGTCACAACAGGAGCAAGCCGATTAGCATGCAAATGGATGTTTCAGCAAGTTTGTTGCCAGGAACAGCAGCTGTTGTGTGGCAACAGAAGGTGATGGGCACAACACCACGTGTTGAGCCAGGAACGCGTGAGTTGCATGAACTTACGCCACACAGCAAACAACAACACAACCACCACAAGAGTCCTCGGGTCTCTGGGTTGCTGGGTGTGCTGCTCAAAGTCATGGCCTTAGTGAAGCAAGTTAGCAAGCGCCTGCTTTTACGCATGCCGTGACGTGGCTTTCCCAGTGTGTATACCCAGACTGTGTATACCCAGAGATACAGAACCCAGAACCCCAGACACCTAGCGCAGGGCAGCAGGGGTGGCATGCAAAGGCTTGGGCTGCAGCACATCAGACGTATACCCTGATACCCACACACATAGGCACCTAGCGCAGGACCGAGGGATGCAAAGACATGGAATGCGGCACATCAGACACACACCCTGATACACAGACACCCAAACACCTAGCGCAGGACAGAGGCATGCAAAGGCATGGTATGCGACGCATCAGACGTATACCCTGCTACCTAGACACCCAGACACCTAGCGCAGGACAGAGGGAGTGGCATGCAGAGCCTTGGGCTGAGACACA